>JAPKLY010000192.1:0-23052 GCA_026898435.1 Prunella vulgaris
TCTCAAAGTGTGAGATAGGTTGGTTAGAAGGACTGGGACTTGTAAAATGCCCAGGGGTCAGTTCCTAAGAGAGGAAGTTGGCTACACGTGTCCCTTGGCACGTAAAACCCAAGTACCTATCCTCAGGGTTTTGAGGATAGCTTCCTGTTAAATCAGGTCGTGGACGTAGGAGTTGGTTATCTCCGAACCACGTTAAAAAGTCCCATGTGTGCTGATTTACTGTTTTGTTCAGGATCATAAATGTCATCATATTAAACTGAACATACTGCATTGGTTTTAACTTCAGGACTGAACCAATCATCCTGAATCTGAATACTGTGCACTCAGCCTTAACCACCAATTTACTAAGCAACTCAGAGAAAACGTTTTCAGAAATTAAAATGAGTAGAATCTAAGGGCTCACTTTCCGCACGTACTCTGACTCACTGAGATAGTAGTCCAACTGACTCTCTTCCGAGCAGTCAGTAGGTTTGTTATCTCTACTGAGCCTCCAAGCACTTTACTCACACTCAGCCTATCTGACTCGGTACTGAACCGTCCCTGCTGCCCCTGCGGACATTCAGCATACTGAGTACTTCAGGGAATCCTGACTGAGTGCGTTAGAAGCATTTTTCAGAGTCTTTCAGAAAAATCTGACATCAGTGTATTCCCCCCCCCCCATACACTGATTTAACTCGTTTCGGGACCAACAGTAATAGTCATCATTCATGTAATGTCCATTTACTAGCACATGTTTATACTGTGACATTATTTCTCCAATATAAGCTCCTAAATCCTCATCCTTTGTTCGTACTTGTTCCATTCTTTAAACTACAAATTTTTATTGGTTAGTTTAATATAACATATAATTCTAATAATTCAACAAATAAAATTACTCACAATTTCATATAAATAACAAAATTAATCACTTATGAAACACTTACCCGATCCTGTCGTGGAGAATGACCTCGGTGCGGCTATTTTGTTAAAATTTTAAAACAGGCACACTTTTAAAAATTCTTTAGCAGGCGAACCTGCTCTGATACCACCTGTAACATCCCCACTTAAATAATACAAAAATGTGATGTGGCACAAGTAGGAATGCTACTGAATAGTATATATAGTATTAAAATACGCCACACATTTATACAGAGGAAGGCTTAAAATAAGCACTGCCGCAGCCTTAAATTTTTACAAATAGCGTTCTAAATGTAAATTTATATAAAACAAAATGCCACTGCCAGCCGAGTTCATTCGCCCACGTCGGTATCCATAGCATCTGTAAAAATAATTAAAAGTAGATGGGATAAGTGTTTGTAAATCCTTAGTGGTGAATCTTTTGACAATTGCACAAATTAAAAAATCAATATATATAACATGTGAGCCCCTGGAATTTCACCGGGTATCTCTGGGTGGTGCGACCAACCCGTGGTGCCGGGGCGACCGGACTATCTCAGTGGCCACCATTTAGGTGGACTATCTCAAACTCAGGGCCAGTCGATAGCGGGCCAGACTCAAATATTTAACATTCAACATTTAATAAATGCAATTGTAAATAAAAGTAACACTCTGTGAAGAGTGAAGTGATTCCCCACCTTGTAGATTTGAACCTAGAAAGAAAATTTTAATGATAGAAAATTTGTTACTTATCCCTTCACTTTTAAATAAATCATGAAATTTATATAGCAACATCTTTCATATGATATACACAAAAAATTTCAAATTTAAGTCTCAATACATATTCAAAAGTTGTATCAAAGATCATAAATATCAATTAAGCATGTATAATTATCAAATAACAAGTCCTAAAGAAATATCGACCGTAACATATAAACGGACCATTTTGAACAATTCGTACATAATTTCAGTTTCTGCAACCATAAATTAAAAATTCATATAAAATAAACTAATTTCCCAAAAATTCTCAAATTTTAACCAAATAAACAAAACTTAATTTAGTTTAATATCATAATTTTTAATTTCTGAAATTCCTTACTAAACGCTACAATTTTTACGAAGAACAAACTAGTAATAATTTCTGACCCCTTAACGTAGAAAATTCACCATAAATCAATCATAAGTCCAATACCTTTGAAATTTTAACTATAAACTCCCAACTTTATGTAGTTTATCACTGTACTTTGAATTTTTATAAAAACCTAACCGATTATGTTTTAATCCTAGCAAATATTTACTGTTTTGGTTATAGAGTTCGAAAACCCTAGTTAATCTTTGAAAAATCACCAAAAATCGAATATTACTCCAATAGCTACGAAATTTTAAACCTAAGTTCCATAATCAGTATACTATCACATAAATTCTTTTCAGAATTTTTCAATGCATCAATCGGCCAGAATGAATTTTTAAATGAAACTTGGTCCAGATTTCGTTTTTTATGCATACATGATGATCATCTCAACATAACTTCAAATTTATTCACACAATTTCATGTTTTCCAAGTTATGAACATGAATAACTCATAAATAAACATGTTTAAGCTCATACCTTGTTAAAGAATGAATTAAAACATGAAATACATGAAGAGAACATTATATAACTTCACAATCACTTGATTTTTACTTGATTTCAAACTTCTATCATCTCTTTCTTAATTTCGTATAACCTAATCATGCCCCTATCTTAATCATCATTTAAATATGAAGTTAAGAAGCTTACCTAAGTGTTGATGGATTGAAATCTCTTCTCCTCTTCGTTCTTGGAAACTCACGGCTAGTATGTATATATGTATGTTTGTGTTTATTTTTCTCATGGTTGAAAAGTGAAGGGGTAAAGCCCTATTTATAGGTGAATTAGGATATGTCTTGAGGCTTCTAAATCTTTCTAAAACCTTCTACTTAACCTCCAACTAAGGAGGTTTAAGGAGGTGATGTAATGCTTAAGTAATCACTTAGGTCATGCTTATGTCATCACTTAGGTCATGCTTATGTCATGGCTTATGTAATTAAAAATTTTAATTTTTGACTTTCTAAAATCCTAAAATATATTAGAATTAAAGCTCTCTTAAAGTTCTAAATTAATTACAAAGTATATATATTAATTCTATAATATATATCAAGTAAACGTCACATAATTTGTTTCTTAAGGAAAGTTTCATTTTATCACTTATATCTTATGAATAAATTACTAAAATTAAAAACTACGTTTAATCTTAAGTTAAATACTTTAGGAGACAAATAAAGGGCATGTAAAAATTTTAAAATCTCAAGAATAAACATATATCAAGCAAATAATAAATTAATAGCAAGTATCGAGCAATTAAACATATAATTGTGCCCATGCATAAATTCAAATATAAATGTGTCATATAAGGTCATAAAAGATCACAAAATATTTAGTGAAGCAAATATGGACATGGAAACTTAGGGTATTACAAAGAATCAACTACACTATAGACAAAAATGAATTAAGCAATATACACACTACACTTAACTATGCACAATCTACATCATCCACACAACCATAAGCATATCTCATGCCACACTACTCAAAACTAGCAACACCATGGCAAATATCAACAAGTAAAAATAAGGCACATGATAAGCATATGGTCCAAAACATCATAGAAGCACTAGAATCATCCTAAACATAGCATTGCAATGAGATTTACGAAATGAACACACCCCCCAAACTTTTTTGGACGAAAGGTCTAAAAAGTTTGGCAAAGAGTGGAGAAAAGATCATGCAATGCACAATAAAGCACAATACAACAAGAATCAACACATAAGCTCAAAATATCAATCTACAAAACAAGAAACTAACATGAGGAAAAGGAAGCAAGTATCAAGCATAAGTAAGAAGGGAGTATAGAAAACGTACCTATGGAAGGAAGTGAAGAGTAGAAATGTAGAGCTTGAATTCCAAGAATCTCCTCTCCTCTTCTTGTGTATTTTGGAAGAGTGTGTGTGCAAGAATGTGGTGTAAAATATGTGTGTTTGTGTGTGGAAAATGGTGTACGATGGTGTAGGAAGAAAGTGTGGTCAAAACAAGAAAAATGGTAAAAATTGCTCACCACTAGTGCTGCGCTCGGTCGCCTGTTGAACGGCGCTCAGACGGCAGTGTAACGGAGCTCGGACGCGCTTCATGCCTTCTGACCGAGCGGGAATTAAATATCCGAGTCGTAGCGAATAGCTTGGACGCCTGTGGGCCGGCGCTCGGTCGCCAGTGGACCGGCGCTCTGTCGGAGCAATTTTTCTCAATTTCAAAATTAAATTACCTACACCCATTCAAAACATTTTAACCATCACAAACATCATCAATCAATATCAAATAGCCAATATGAAGAATGATCACATCCCCCCAAACTTTTTCGGATTGTCAATCCTAAAAGTTTGGAAAAGAATGATGAATATGGCATAGGCTAAGCAATTAAAGCACAAATCCAAATATAATCATGCACAACACTATCCAAAACCAATCCTACCATATCAATATAAACTCCGCCAAATTATCAATTAAGCACATGTAAAAATCAAGAGTGAAAATATCACAACTTACTTCCTAATCCAAAAATCAAATCAAACACACAAACAAAAACTTTCTAAACTACAAATTTAAACAAGTAAACAAGAATTTTTGGATGTGTTGCCTCCCATCTAGCGCTTGAATTTAACGTCCCCTAGCCGAACGACACCAATGTTAGCTAAATGGCCAAGGATATTTTTTATTCCTCCCATCTAACTCTAATCTCACAGCATCATGATCAAGGAAACAAGTAGGATTTCTACCCCATACACCTGATTTCCTTGTCAATTTATACTTATAAGCACAAGAATTTTCTTCTTCATTTCTTCTCATCATACCAATCCACCCCCATTTCCTATTATCAAATAAATTCAAGAAGATCCTTATTTCAATATTATCATCAATCAATTCAGGAGGCAAGATAAATTCACAATAAACAACATTATCCAATATAGCACAAGTAGAAGAGTCCAAGGGTCTAGAAATGCTCAGTTTAATTGTAGGCTCCTCTTCTACTTCATCTTGTTGTCCTTCTCCATTTATGCTCATGTCCCATAGTGGACATTCATCTACCTCTTCTTGTTTATTCTCTTTTTCTCCTCTTGACTCTTCTCCTTCCTTATCCTCCACCTCTTGTTCTTGATTCCTATTAATGCAAGCAAATGAAGTCTCATATTCATTATCATCATAAAGAGGATTAATATCATACTCAATATAATTGTAAAAAGGATTCATAAAGCTCTTAAAATCGGAAGTATTTTGAGCATGAGTAAATTTGATCTCTTCATAATCATCTTTAGCTTCTTCATCCTCTTCACTTTCATCAATTTCTTCTTTTTCCTCTTCCTTTACACACTCTTCTCTTTCTTCTTCTTCTTGTCCAACCTTCTTTTCTTCTTCATTCCTAATCAATATAGCATGAGGAAATTTATAAGCAATATCATCATTAATAATAGGAATCTCATAGTCAATGTATGCATGAGAAGGTTCAAAAGAAATTTGAGCTCCAATACAATTTACAATAGAAAGAGATTTAATTGTCTCATGATGCTTATCATCTTCATCTTCAACATGCCCTTCTTCCACCATTCTTTCCACTTCCCCTTTTTCTTTATCATTACCCCCATCTTCCTCCTCATACATCTCATTGGCTTGAATGCTCAATTGCTCCATTGGGAACTCCAAATTAGTGATTTGATGACTTTGAGACATGAACATTTCATCAAACTTCTTGTTTGTCTCCTCATAGTCCCTTTTCCATTACATTCTCATTTCTACCGATTTCTTGAGGATTTGAGCTAACATATCTTCCACATAGCTTGAAGAAGTGTCCTCTTGATGAAAAGTCATAGGAAGATATGGAGTGTAGGAGCATGTATACGCATGATGAGAGTAGGAATCTTGATATGACATTTTGCAAATCTCATGGGCTTGTTGGGTCAATTGCCCCAATTGGAGCTCTAAGCTCTTGATTTGATCTCCTTGAGCTTGGAAAAGTCTATCAAACTTCCTATTGGTCTCCTCAAAGCACCTTGTAGCTTCAATGCTCATCTCTTACAATTCCTTGAGAATGTGAGCTAGAGTCTCATTTAAATGGCTAGGAGGAGTTTCTTCTTCGGAAGGAATATGTGATGGTAAAGTGTAGGAATATGGATCTTCATAGGAGTAGTAATCTTTAGATGTATATGAGTTAGAAGGATAAGAAACTTCTTGTGGAGGTGGTGGAATTTGGGTTTGGTTCCATAACATCACCATTATGTACTTCATACACTCTTCTAACATGGTGATTTTATCGAAAGTGGTGCATGGTTTAAATGGGTAGAGTTGATAAATGTATGGATTAGGAGATGATATATTTTGTGGAGAATATGAGCAATCGTTGTATTCGTCCATCTTCAATTGAGTTCACTCCTACAAAAATCAAGCAAGTATCAACACTCACCATGAATAGTCAAGTAAACAAAGAAACAATGAAAAACAAAGTAAACATCAATACAAGCTCAACAAAGAGATTATTTCCCCGGCAACGGTGCCAAAAACTTGTTTGCCAAAATCGTGATGATTTCCACGCAAGTGAATGTGGTCGTTGTTGTCGTGGCAAGTTAACCAAGTTAAATATCGAACACAAGGAAACGATGCGATATCAAGCAAGTATTGAGTGTCTACAAAAGGCTAATAGCTAGGAAAGCAAGAAAGGATCATGTTTCTATCAACTAAATCAACAAAAAATAGTAAATCCTAACTATCACCTCAAAGAAGTGAGCAAGTGTGAAGTGTACATGGAAGTAATCCTACTATGGTTCCTTTAGTGTCCTATCCATCCTAGCATGCAAAAGATCTCTTGGTGTCTTATTGTTTAGCCAAAAGGTGTCTACGTGCAAGTGTACACGATCGTTATTGCAATGGCAAGCTTGACCAAGTTTATTTTATATCGAACGCAAAGGAGACGGGGATTTGTAAGGTAAGACTATTGTTCTTGATTCAAAAACACAAAGCAAATAAAGGGGATTTGGTATCTATGTCTACGAGTGCGTCAAACTTGTAAACTACCTATCACCTTGGGTTGCAAAGTGAGCGAGTGTGAGAGATATGTGCTAGTGTACTATCCTATGTTTCATATGGTGAGGTATCACTTTATCATGCAATGGAACTGTGTACAATCAATTGGATAGCCACTCTAACATGCAAGAGGTCTCCCTAATAACACATTAAAGCCTCTAATTGTTCTTTCTATTCACTAAGTATAGCTCTCACTATCTTAGGAATTTAATCAAACACTTAGCATGCATTTGGCCTAGTCCAAGAAGATTTAGGAAAATAGGCCAATTCTCATTGAGACTATCTCCTAATGGTCGTTTCGATTAACTACACATGCTAGGCATTCATACAATCCATCAATGTAGAGAATTGATCATACAACAATTCATAGCAATCAAAAGATCAACATAATCACCATACTACTCCATAGGAGTCATACACCAACACACAAAGGGATTAGCCCATGGCTAATTTGGTAAACAAAAGAGAAATAGAAGTAACTACAATCATCATTATGCTGGAATTATACAAAGTATTCAAGAATTTACCTATTGCCATTGAAATTGAAAAGATACAAGATTACCTCTATAAGCTAGAAAATGATCCGAAAATAGAAATCGAAAATCAATTGGTAGAAATGTAGCTTGAGCTATGCTAAGAATGCAGGAGAAGACGGATCGTCGATCCAAATGGTAGATCAAAAGTTATCTAAGAAATCGAAAATGGAAATCTAAGAACACTCACTTGGAAACTACCTCTAACTTCTCCTAATCTAGTGAGAGAATATGAATCTAAGAAAATGATAAAAGTCCTTTTGAAAATCTGGGATGGAAGTATATATATTGCCCTTGGATCATTGACTAAGATGCCCTTCATTAAAACGCGCGAAAATACAAAAATAGCCCTGAAAATCCAAGAAATTTGCACTGCTGTCGCCCAAGAGCTGAGCAAATGTCGACCACTCGGGCGACAGCTTGCTCGACAAAAAGCCCACTTATCGCGCAAGAGTTGAGCAAGTGTCGACCAAGCTCAGTTGAAATGCTCAGGCGACAAATAGCTGTCGATCCAGGTAAGTTGGTCGACAAATGCCTGTCTTCCGAAGAAGGAGTCCGTGTCCCCCGAGGCCTTAGTCTCGGTCGATGCGCGACTTCCTTGTTTTTATCATATCTTGAGCTCTAGAACTCCGATTGACTCGATTCTTCTTTCATTGTGACCCTCTCTTCAAGCTCTTCAACATAGGATAGCAATATCTCCATTTTGCTCAACTCCAAAATTTGGACTTTTCTTGATCTTGCTCGTTTCTTCCTCATTTTGCTCATTTTCACTACAAAACATAATTTTCTAGCCAAAAAGGGTTAAATATACAAAGTATAGATTTTAAGGGTCAAATATGAACAAAAGCACATCAAAACCATATAGAAATGGATGCAAAAACATGCAATTATGACCCTAATCACTTAGTCAAGCCAACTAGTGTCTAGATCTCTCTACAACCCAAGCTAGGGGCTCTATTAGGTGTCTAGATCTCTCTACAACTCCTAACACTCCAATTAAGAGGTCTTACGCTAATATGCAATTCTCATTGATCATACAAGACAAATATCAAACACTTGGTATGCATAAAGTTCTTGTAGCTCAATATTCACTTCATTGCTAAAACATATAAGCCATACAATCCAATTAAACATCCCAAGCATTCATACAAGTCATTAATAAGAGATTTAACACATCAAGATCACTAATTCATGCATAGGATTAACAAGAGACTAAATTAACCATAGTATTCATACAACCATGCAACAAAAGATTAGCCCATGGCTAATTGGAAATGAAAATCAACAATTAAGATATAGACAAACATGATTAACACTAAAATGAATTGAAATACAAGAAATCTTACCAAATGTTGGAGAATTGAAAGACAATCATCAAACCTTCAAAATGCTATCTTCTAACTCCGGAATATAAAATGAGAAGTTGAACCGTACAATTATAGCTAATAACGAGACTAATCTAATGGAGAAAACAGATTAAAGATCCAATGGATGGATCAAAAGTAATTGTAGAGAGAAGTAGGAGATTATCTAAGAACCTACTAAGAAACTACCTAATCTCTCTCTAAACTAATCTAAGAACTTGGAATAGTGAAGAAGATCATTGGAGAATCTGATCCTTGAGTATTTATAGTACCCACAATGCTTGGTCCAATATGCCCTTCATTAAATGCGCGAAAAGATGAGAATACCCCCAAAAATGTGGAAATCCGGACTCGCGCTCGGTCGCTAGAAGAGCTGTGCTCGTACGCTGCTCAAGGCCAATGACCGAGCGGCCATGGCTTGCTGACCAAGCTGCCAAGATTTAGCCGTCCAGAGTGATTTCGCTCAGCTGCTGAAGGGCTGTGGCTCGGTCGCCCTTAAGCCGGCGCTCGGTCATAGTGTAACTTGTGACGTCTGATTTTAACTTTTGCATATTAAATCCCACGACTCATCTAGGCCTCCTAGGGTCTTCAACTGAGTATTAGAAATATCCCTATGAGCTCGGATTCCATCATCTCAAATTAAATAGTCTGGA
The DNA here is from genome assembly GCA_026898435.1 of Prunella vulgaris. Taxonomy (NCBI): domain Eukaryota; kingdom Viridiplantae; phylum Streptophyta; class Magnoliopsida; order Lamiales; family Lamiaceae; genus Prunella; species Prunella vulgaris. The sequence goes on from JAPKLY010000192.1 coordinate 9,571, forward strand.
ATTGCTCGTTTTTGCTCGTTTTTACCTACAAAGTACATTTTCTTTCCACCAAAGGGTTAATAGCACAAAGTATACCAAATTAGGGTTAAATATGAATATAATCTTATCAAAACCATATAGAAATGGATGCAAAAAGATGCAATTATGACCCTAATCACCTGACATGCTCCGCACACGTGGTCTTTGCTAAAAATTTCATTAGGTAGACCCTCTACAAGAGAAAGTTGAGAGATTTTGTTAATAATCTTGAAGTTTAAGTGACTCAGGCATTTATGCCGAAGCCAACTGAGCTCAGATGAGCTCTTAGCGACCAAACAAGTTTTAGGAGAGCTGCTCTTAAAGTCAACAAAATAAACGTTGCCTCTCCTGACACCTGTAATCAGAACCTGCAGTGTAGATTTGTCTTTCACAATGCATATGTTAGATGTAAACTCTACACTATACCCACGGTCACAAAACTGACTGACCAAAAGCAGGTTATGCCTAAGACCCTCAACATAGGATACATTAAGCACTCTCACAGAACCAACAACAAGGGTACCGAATCCTCTGGTAAAACCCTTAGAGTTATCACCAAAGGTTACATGCGGGCCATCTTGAGCTACATAATCCTGAAAGAGATCACGAAATCCGTTCATGTGCCTGGAACACCCTGAGTCCAAGTACCAGTCCTTCTTCAGATCCTCCTTCCTCTTCTTGTAGCCCACAGCGACCTGAAAAGAATCAGGCCTCAGGTACCCATCTCGTATTGGGTCCTACAGTGTCAGCCATACCCTTCGGGATCCAGATTTGTTTAACAATTCTGATGGCATCAGAAGTGTAAACCTGTCTCCCTGAAACATCAACATACACGGTTCTCTTCTTCCTTTGTGCCTGGGAAGTTGAGGGTGTATGGGTGTCAGCCTAAGGTTCAGGAGCCATAGATTGGTTCCTAGGGGTGGGCCTCCTGTTCCTCCTTCGCCTGGGTGCATTGGGCTGAGGTCTGTCTTGGAAAGTAGCAGCTCGGGCCTGACCTCTAGGCACTTGAGGTCTGGCCTGAGTGTTATCGGAGTCAGGTCTCCGTTGCCCTTCAGGGACCACTTGGTTTGTCTATCTCCTCTGAGGATTAGGACGCTCCTGATTGGCCCTGTACCCTGTCTGAGGCATTTGGACCTCAGTATTCCTTGGCCTTTCCTGAGGCTTCCTCTGACCAGAATTCCTTCCACCCTGAGCATTCTGAGGCTGAGCCTGAGAAGTGCTTGGGGCAGAGTTCTTTCCAGCCTGAGGGTTCCTAGGTTGAGCCTTGGAGTTCCCTTGGTCCTTCTTCCTCGGCTCCTGGTGAGGTTCCTTAACCTTTCCCTTAGGTTGTGGCTTTGGTCCCTCAGCCTTTTGCCTGACAGTTTCAGCAGGCACTTTCTCCTTCCCTTTGCTCTTATCCTGATGAGCGACACTAGGGCCCTTATCATCAGTTTGGGCAGGGACAAACTTTTTCTGAGAGTTGCTCCCTGAAGCACCTCTCTTCTTTTTGCCCTTTGGGTCTTTAGAGCCATCATAGCCTAACCCAGCTTTAGCACCATCGGTCAGTTGAGAGAAACTTGTTAACTCATCAACCACTTGGGAAGATGTGTGTAACTTCTTCAGCTTTTCCTCAAGATGCCCATTTTCCTTTTTCAGGGCCTGAATCTCAGTGGTGTATTGAAGCACCAGTCTCTGATGAGCATTCTCTTTTGAGATCAGCTTAAGATCCCAAGCGGTTTGCTCAGCACTCAGGCGTGCTTGCCACTCAGTTTCGAACATCCCTCTCAGAGCAATTCGCTTAATCATCTGCTATTCCTGAGTAAGGAACAGATCAGTGACACGAGTCTCAATCAGCGAGCTGATTACACCATTCAGTCTTTCAACTGCTATTGGAGTCTCATCATGCCTATTCCGGGCATGAAGCAACTCTTCCTGGAGGTTTACTAATCTGAGAGCTTCCTCATTATCTCTCACTCTGAGAGACTCAGTTAACCGATCATTCTCCCCACTCAGTTGTGCATTCACATCCACTATGTGAATATGAGTCTCCGCAGCCTCGAGAAGTCAACCATTAATTGCTCTAAGGCGAGCTGAAGGTCGAGCTCTCTTGCTGAGTCTGAGCTAAGCTCAGGTGCGTGATCAGGAGAAGAGGCAGAAGAACATACCTCATCATCTGCCATCAGGCAGAGATCATCATACTCCTCATCGGAGAAAAGTTCAGGAGATCGGCTTCCTGGGCCATCTAAATCTGAGGAATCCTCAGCAACCAACGCTCTCCGATCTGATGCCCTGAGATCTCTCTTTGCTCTCCAATCTTCTCTCTCACGAGCACTAAGCTCCGGATAATCATACTGATAATATCTGGTCTTCTTGCAGTGGTAACACTGATATACATCAGAAACACCCAGTTTGTTAGTGTACCTTATATCAGATGACTCCCTCCTGCTCCCTGAGGATCGTTCAGGTTTGGAGCTGGATCTTCTGGGATCAGCATCATCTCTCCTTCTGGAGCTTTTCTCATCTCTGCGCCACTCAGGCTCCTCTCTCTCTCTCCTAGATTCTGAGCCCCTTCTCTCTTCCCTCTGAGGACTCGATCTCCTGGGGCTGGAATACCTGTGTTCACGATTGTCAGTATAAAATTTCTTATACCTTCCGAAACGAGAGTTCAGCTTCTCGAATCTTCGTACCATCAGGCTGTACTCCAGGGCTAGCTCATCCTTGTTCATCTCTCTCAATGATTTCGAGCCAGATCCAGCCTCAGGCTCAGGAGTAGCTTTAAGAGCCACGCTCTTTTCCTTCTAAGGTGTCTTCTCCTCACTCACATCCTTACTGACAACACCCTTCGTCTACCTCTTATCGAGGTTGAATTCCAGAGCCTTTAACTCTGAGAAGAGGTGAGAGTAAGGAACGTTTGTGAGATCCTGAGTGTTCTTTAACAAGATCACTCATGTGTCCCATCTTTCAAGGAGACAGTTCAGGATTTTAGATGACACCTCCCTCTTGGGAAAGTCCTTCCCAAGGGTTGCTAGCTCGTTCATCATCTTAATGAACCGAGCTTCCATCTGATCGATGGTCTCTCCATCAAGCATCCTAAAGGCCTCGAACTTCCTGATAGCCAAATCCCGCTTGTTCTCTTTAATTTTCTCAGAACCCTCACTCATCTCCTTCAGCGCATCCCAGATCTCCTTCGCGGTTTTCAGATGCATGAGCCTGACTGAATTCTTGTAAGAAACAGTGTGGAGTATAATATTCTTCGCAACATTATCCAGTCCGATTTGCTTAATCTGGTCAGCAGTAAGCGCAGACCTCTCCATTAGCTCATCTCCGGCAGCCGGAACAGGGATATTACCAGCTACGGGCCAGGTGGTCTAAAGATTCCTCATAAATTTGATAGGACCATGCTCAATCACCTGGGGCATCTGATCATGGATGGAGTAGAGATGTGCAAGGACCCTGAATTTCCAATAATCATAGTTATCAATAGAGAACTCAGGAAGACTGCCTTCAAGGTGCTTAGAACCGGATGCCATTATATGCAAGTTTTCAGAAACAAGATCTGTTCAGTTGACCACCAAAAGATTCTCCTCAGAAACTGTTGGTAAACAAAGTCAGTGGTCTTTTGAACCACTGCTCTGATACCACTTGTTGGTCCCGAAACGAGTATAGATCAGTGTATAGGGGGAGGAATACACTGATATCAGATTTTTCAGAAGACTCAGAAAAATGCTCTAACACGCTTAGTCAGGAAAATCCTGATGTTACTCAGTAAAACTGATAGTCCACAGGGGCAGCATGGACAACTCAGTAATAGAGTAAGATAGGCTGAGTGTGAGAAATGTGCTCAGAAGCTCAGTAGAGATAACAAACCTACTGACTACTCGAAAGCAAGTCAGTTGGTCTACTATCTCAATAAGCTAGAGTACGTGCGGAATGTGAGCCCTTAGGTTCTACTCATTTTAGTTTCTGAAAACGTTTTCTCTGAGTTTGCTTAGAAAATTGGTGGTTAAGGCTGGTGCATAGTATTAAGACTCAGGATGACTGATTTAGCCTGATAATCAAAACAATGCAGTATACTAAGTTTAATATGAATGACAATTATGATCATGAGAAAGAATGTAATTCAGCACACAAGGGTCTTTTTAATGTGGTTCGGAGATAACCAACTCCTACATCCACAGCCTGATTTAACAGGAAGCTATCCTCAAAACCCTGAGGATAGGTACTTGTGTTTTACGTGCCAAGGGACATGAATCGCCAACTTCCTCTCTTAGGAACTGACCCCTAGGCATTTTACAAGTCCCAGTCCTTCTAACCAACCAATCTCACACCCTGAGTGGTTAGGTATTCTTGGTTTCCAACTAAGGATAGCTCTAGCAATACAAAGCAATGCTAAAGATTAGAGCTATCAAAACTAAGCAAATACAGAGTAAATCCTACTACAACACTAGGGAAATTTAATTGCAGAGTGTTGTTCAAAGTATGCTTTGAGTGCTTGGATTCTTGAGAGCTTTCGCTTGGAAATTTCCCGTTAGCCTTGAATGGGTGCAAGGCTTTCTGTATTTATAAGAGAGATTTGAAATAGATCAGTTGGAGGAGATCCACCCAAATCTTTCTATTTTAGGGTGGTTGCAGGCTAGAAGTACTTGTTGATCTTTTTCCCATGCTTAATCTGGAAAATATTGTCCCGCCGCCTGTAACTCTGAGACGCATTAATTGCTGCATTAACTGCTGCACAGACTCCGTACATGCGTGTCGAAAGGTGATTAGCTCTCCATTCAAACGGCTAGTTGATCGTCTGACACTTGTCCTTTTCTCGTACATTCAATACTCCGAGTCTCTTGTCATTTACTCACATGTTTGTCTTTAATGGAGTCCACTGACATTCTCTTTGTCTCTCAGGTTTTAACATAAATGTTAACTGTCCCATAGCATAAATAACCTTTTTGCTTTGGACTTACATGGATCAGGTAAGCTGACCCAAGGCCTAAGTCAGGTCTTACGAGCATTCAGCTCGGCCTGATAGTTTATTCAGCCCAATAAGTATAACCTTTTTGTTTTGGACTTACATGAGTCAGATAAACTGGCTCAAGGCCTAAGTCAGGTCTTACGAGCTTTCAGCTTAGCCTGATAGGTTACACTACTCTTCACTGACTAAGTTCTGTCCTGAGCATGCTTAGTGTACTCAGTAGAAACATCAGCCAATGGTACTCCGGATTGTCTTCAGGATGGATCTTCAAGCTTCGATCATCTGCTTCAGTTCAGGCAATCTTCATCAAGACTGACTCTGACCTTCTTCAAAGCGAGATGCACTTCAGACTTCAGTCAATTGGGTCGACTCCAATATTCTTCAGTCTTCAACACGTTCCCCCATAACTGAATCCCTAACCTGACTATCCTGAACTAGACAATCCTGACAAATTGTACTTAGGAAAATCATCAGGGGTTTTGGGATCTAATCAAAACACTCAGATTGTCCCAACAATTTGTAACATAAGTTTCTCTATAAGTAGAGTGTAATATTGACATATGTTGAAATACTAACCAAATGCCTCCCTGTTCATCCTACAAATATTTGCATCTTAATTGACATCATTTTCTATTATGGATCCAAATAATCCAAATTATTTTTTAAGTACTCAAAATTTTCCATTCTCAACTAATTTATTGCATTTTTAGACTGAATTGAAGAATTAAATTGTTATTGCTCTAGTAATTTATTTTAAGAGTGTGAAAATCAATAAAAGTTTGTTACAGTTCATGTTATGAAATGAAATAAATCAAGATATAAATATTAAAAGAGAAAAAATAAATATTTTATTTATATTTTAAAATATTTTGATATTGGACTCTATTTGTAGAGAATTTTATTTTATGAATTTTGATATATTTTTTTTAATTGATTAATATACATTATTTTCAATATCTACAAAATAAATTTTTTTTTGGGTTTTTTTGTTTGTCCTTTTCCTATGACCCATGAGACCAAGTCACCGATAATTGTGAGTACTTGAAGAAAGTAATTGCAACAACATGTGGGTCTGATACCTATCATTATAGGTGTAAATGGATGTGATAGCTAGTGCTCCACTTTCTTGTGGATGTGTTTACCTTTCCTGTGGATGATTGGGACATCGGAATGCGCAACAGACCAAAACAGTTCGCATGCCATGCCACCCATATATTTATATGATGTAGTAATTTGTATTTTCATGTAATGAAATCATAGACATTTTTAATATAATATGAATTTAATCTAATTAAATTCATATATCAAAATTCATGAAATTAAATTCTCTGTAAATAGAGTTACACATCGATATATTCTGGCTCACAAAAAAATTGACTGTCTCTTCTCTTCTTATGAATAGTACATTTTTTATGGGTTGTTATGAAAAAAAATGGGTGAGTATTATAACGCTTGTTTGGTGACAACTCGTACGTAGCACCAGTGGAACTATGTGGGTCTAATGAATATTATGTCGAAGGAATCAATCTGGTAGGCGCGTCTAGAGTCGTGCTTCTAGACACGGTGTGGAATCCTTCGATGGATAAGCAAGCAACAAGCTGGGTGTACATACTGGGCAGAAGAAGATCGTGCACGTCAATCGCCTCTTTACATATGTCGTCCAGGTCAGACTGTTTGCTCAGCAGATCAAGAATGCCCAGATATAAGAGTTCGTATTTTCTGGTGAAGATGGACAGCCCTGCAAGGCTAAAAACTCATCATTAGAGGATGAGTCGTTGTAAGACATGCTTGATCTTGAATGCTTTAATGCCATTTTTTCAAGATTATTTATCAAGATATGTTATTGAGAATGTGAACACTCAAGAATGTAGATTATTTACCAATGTATGTCATGCATCTTATTGTGAATGTTACAATTACAATCCAGGAGAAATATTGAACATTTTAGTCTCAGTACAAATGAAATCAAGTTTAATTTAATTTATATATATCTAATTTATTTGGAAAGAAGATGATTTTTTTGTGTACTATAATTAAATATTTTTTAAATTACGATGATAATTAATTGAGATCAAGGATGGTTCATCTAAATTTATGGGTGCCTTCTTGGGGGAGGCCACACGCCTACCAAGAAAAAAAATTAAATCATAGAAATCAGATTTTTTTTCCATGACCAATGTCTACCGACAATCCCAAGTCATTTGATGATATAATATGACACGTGGCATATTTTTTATTGGTTGCTGTGATTTTTTGTGTGGATATAATTAGGTTTGTATATCATTTTTTTCAAGAAATAGATTGAAATGAATTTGTATTAGTTGTCTTCTTGTACGAGATGGATTAAATTAGAACAAAATTCCACAAGATAAGGTTGAGATGGATATAATTAAATCTTCAACATAATATAGGGACTTAACTTAATAATAAATAAAAAAATGTCAACATTTGTAAACTAAATTTCTTTATAAATAGAACCAAATTATATTTTGACACACAACCTAACGAAGTTGCTGCAGAACTTCGTGCACTAAGACTCATTGGAGAAAAAGAAGTTGAAGTGATGAGCACACTAGAAAGGGCAAAATTGGAATACAAGAGAGAAAAAGGAAGAGAGGAAGATTATAATGTCGAATCGTAAAATGTTGCTGACTTTACTGGTGAAGGATCACTTAACCCTTGAAGATGAACAGATGAAATATTATCTCATGGGAGTTGTGTTTAAATAATGAATGCAATTTTTTTTTATTCATGTCTTGTAAAAATTTGTAGGGTCAATAATTTAAAATGTTTGACCATAACAAATACTGCTTCACATAATGGTGAATTGATTGAGGCTTCGTGGAACCCTAATTTGGTAGCATTCCAACCAACTCCAACTCCACCATACCTCCAAACAAATAAATTGAATTTATGATGTGTTCCAGTATGTTATTTATATTGTATCGACGGTCAATGTAAGCGATACGTAATTAAGATGCACCATATTTGAAAATTGCAGGACCCGGTGCTATTTCCAATCCAGCCCCTGCATGTTCCTATAAATACTCTGTATTTCTATTCTTTTGGTTACTATCCAAAACATATTTCAAAGCTACATGCAAACCACAATAACCCTCTGAGTGTGAAAGTGACGGTCCTGAGGATAGTGATGAGTTCTAAAAATAAAAGTTTTTGTTGAGTGGTAGGTCGGAGCTACTACCAAATGAAACTATGTGAGTCTAATGAACATCCAACCGTTGGTGTTAGGAATGTTGTAGTCTCTGTTTTTTCTCATTGACTACATCATCTCTATCTCTTCAGCCTAACGGTTGCCTTCCATGTGCGTGTATGCTGGGGCTGCGTGCATCTCAGCAGGTTTTCTCTAGTAACCAGTCATAAGTTCGTCCCGTTTTAGAAGTAAGAGGGTGAGAACTGCAGATGGTGAAATTGGAAGTTGATGGGATATTCCTCCTTTACCGCTCTCATATTCTTCTATTTAATTTGTATTATAACAATTTAGGCATTAATGAATACTACATACATTTGGAGAGATTGAGTTATTTATTATATTATATGTAGATAACTAAGAACCACTGTATTAAAATGTAAAAAAATATGCAAAAATAATAATAAAATTATTGGTTGTTATAATTTATGTTTTAATAATTACATTGAAGGTTCACGTACATTTTGCATGCATGCCCCTACATGTTCCTATAAATACTCTATATATCTCTTCTAGTTCTCTATCCAACACATATTTTAAAGATAGCTTGATCCATACCAAAATAAGAAGTATGTTCAGTGAAAGTGAGGGTCCTAGTGATACTGACGAGTTGTCTGAAAAAAAATTTATTATGGAGTTTTGGTTGGGTGGTAGGTCGGAGGAAATTCCCCACGAAACTATGTAGGTCTAATGAACATCCAATTGTTGGGTGTGTAGCAGCGTTCCAGTCACTGTTTTGTGCAATGTGACTATCCTGGAGTGATCTTTCAACCGAACGGTTGTCTTCCATATGCGGCTTCGCTTTGAATGACAGTGGGTGTAAACAATTTGCCGATGGGTAAATGATCATTTTCGTAATTCAAGTGGGCCCCACCCACTGAGATTTCAATAGATGAATTTCATGTGGATAAGGAAGAAAAAAAAGCCATTCAAGTTTGATTTTGGAGGTTTGAGGCTCACCTTTTCAATTTGCAGTTTTTTTTTCTTTGATTGTGCTTTCTGGGGGATTATTCTTCTCTCCGTTGCTCTTCACCATTATCACTATTATCTTCTTCTTCATCATCTTCCTCCTCGTATACCTCATCGAGTGCACCTTTTCTCAGAATCCAGCGATCCACATCCGATAATTTAATTTTTTGGAGAATGCACAACAATGTTTGGTTGATGACAGACTCTTCACATTTCCACCATTAATAGTTGTCATGGGCACATGAACCTAGAAAAAACGAGTATGTGAGTGTAAAGTTAAATAATAATAAGTGAAAGTGCGTTTTATTGACTTTTGTGATGATAACAAAAATTATTTTTAATTTATGAATATATGTTTACAAAATTATAAATATATTTACTCATATGTCATTATTTTATTTAAAAAGTGTATCACTTCATAGAGCGCAAATTATTCCGACTCTAAATTCAAAAATATAATTTAAAGGTATCATAAAAACATATGCGGTAATATCGAATTAACATGCATGCATAAATATGTTGTACAAGTTCAATGAATATCTACAGCGATCAAAGTTGCAATTAAGAAAAACATATTCAGGTTCAAACTGACGATTGGCTTCTGATGAGTAATTTATCAAATTCATATAAAAACTGTCCACCTATAAGTATTTTTGAAAAACATGTCGCCTCTAATTAATCCTGTTCATAACATAAATTAAACTCGTGAAATAATTTAAAATAATTTAAAAAATTATGAATTAATGTACTAATTACTAACATATTGTATTTTAAAATATTTTATATCAACAAACCAAGCAAAACATGTGAACCCACAATAAATGTACTCCAACCCATAGGAGCACTAGCTAGCACGTCCTTTTCCATCACTCCATTATACATTACAAAATTGAGTACATTAATATTTCAATTGAGTACATTAATATTTCCATCACCCTACGTTAAAAAAAATAAAGGTAATTGCAACAACATATACGAGAATTGGGTAATTCCAAAAATATTACAATTTAAAATACATTATAATTTTAACCTCATCCAATCACAACGGCACCATTCTCAGGAGGATTTAGTTGCTCCCTCCTCTGATCATGCTCATATAATTCATTAGACTCAGATAATTTCACAAGAACAATAACAGTAATTGTGGTGATATGAGATGGCCACACATCGGTCATTACTATAATCATAACCTAGTAGCCACCATAGACTGATAGGTAATTGTTTCTTTGGTGAGTATGATAACCTAACCTAAGCCACATATTTATAGATGCACCTTGGGGTAAATCTATTAATATTAATGACAACAACTCTTAACCTTTTATCGATGATTTTATCGGTGATTTGGTCTTATGGGTCATAGGAAAAGGACAAACAAAAAAAACAAAAAAAAGTAAAAATTAAAATTTGCAGCGCAACCTGGGCAGCCGACACTACAGCCTGGGTTTCTTTTCTCTTTTAATATTTATATGTTGATTTATTTCATTTCATAAAATGAACTGTAACAAACTTTTATTGATTTTCATCTTATCGAGACTAATAAAGTTTTAATCATTTAATATTTATTATTAAATTTATTATTTTTAAAAATCTTATGATTTTAAATTTTTTATGGGGTTAATATAAATAAATATAAAAATTAATTATATGTAATGTGTATTTAAAAATAATTTTTGAATTGGTTGGGTTGGTGTCATTGATAAAGTATAGAAAATAGAGTAGGTTTCCTGTACAATATTGCACGGGTGCAATATATGCCATAAAAGGAAAATTTTGAAAATTAGCGGGTCAAAGGGGTCAAAGTAATAAAATTCGCGGATCTTGAACGGGTTGGGTCGGATTTGGGCAGTTTTAAAATTTCAGGATTTTCGCTATACTGTATGAGTAAATTTATGCTACTATAAGGTCAAATGTGTACTACTATAAGAACAAATATTGTTTATTTACATATATTCATTTGTTTTTGTAGAAAACAATCATGTTAATACAATGTAAGATCAATATGTGTATTATTATAAGAAAAAATATTCGTTTTTCATAAATATTTATTGATTTTTATAGAAATTATTATTTTTTAAGATGTAGTAGCACACATTTTGTCTTACAGTAGCACACATATATTCATGTGGTATACTGTTTGCCTATTCGGTGTCTACGTGCAAGTGTACACGATCGTTATTGTAATGGCAAACTTAACCAAGTTTATTTTATATCGAACACAGGGAGAGGGGTATTTGTAAGGTAAGATTATTGTTCTTAATTCGAAAACACAAAGCAAGTAAAGGGGATAAGGTATCTATTGTCTACAAGTGCGTCAAACAAGTAAACTACCTATCACATTGATTCACAAAGTGAGCAAGTTGTGTGAGAAGTGTATTAGTGTACTATCCTATGTTTCATGTGGTGAAGTATCACTTACTCATGCATTGAGGTATTGTACAATCAATAGGCAAGCCACCCTAACATGCAAAGGTCTCCCTAAATGCACATAAGAGCCTCTTATTGTCTTTCCAATTCACTAAGGTAATTCTCACTATCTTAGGAATTTTAACAAACACTTAGTATGCAATGGCCTAATAACAAGAATGTTTAGGAAAATAGCCCAACTCTCGTATGAGACTAAGTCCTAATGGCCCATACAATCAATTATGCATTTAAGCATTCATACAAACCATCAAAATAGAGATTTGATCATAAAACATCTCAAGCATTCATAAGATCAACATAAACACCACACTAATCCATAGGAATCATACACCAACACACAAAGGAATTAACCCATGGCTAATTTGTAAACAAAAGAGAAATTGAAGTAACTACTATCATCATTATGCAGGAATTATAAAGAGTATACAAGAATTTTACCTATTACAATGAAATTGAAAAGATACAAGATTACCTCTAGAAGCTAAAAATCGATCCGACAATAGAAATTGAAAACTGAACGGTAGAAATGTAGCTTGAGCTATGCTAAGAATGCTGGAGAAGATGGATTGAAGATCCGTACGGTAGATCGAAAGTAATCGCAGAAATCGAAAATGGAAATCTAAGAACACCTAATTGAAAACTACCTCTAACTTCTCCTAATCTAGTGAGAGAATATATGATGTAAGTGAATCTAAGAAAATGATAAAAGTTCCTTTCAAATCTGAGATGGAAGTATATATAGTGTCCTTGGATCATTGACTAAGATGCCCTTCATTAAAACGCGCAAAAATACGAAAATAACCCTGAAAATCCGAGTATTCTGAACTTCTGTCGCCCAAGAGCTGTAGGACTGTCGACCTCTTGTTCGACACGGGTGCTTTTTGTCGCGCAAGACTTGAGCGTCTGCCGTCCGAGCTGGTAGACAGCGAGCTCGCTCCGTGCATGTCTTTCCAGGTAACTTGGTCGTGCGGAGGCTGCCTTCTGATGAAGGAGGTCTTGTCGACCGAGGCTTTAGTCTCGGTTGATGCGCGACTTCCTCGTTTTTATCATATCTTGAGCTCTAGAACTCTGATCGACTCGATTCTTCTTTCGTTGTGACCCTCTCTTCAACCTCTTGAACATTAAATATTAATTTCTCCATTTTTCTCAACTCCAAAATTCGGACTTTTCTCGATCTTGCTCGTTTCTTCCCTATTTTGCTCATTTTCACCTACAGTCGCAACTTTCTACCAAAAAAGGGTTAAATGCATAAAGTATCGCATTTTTGGGTCAAATATGAACATAATATCACAAAAAGCATATAGAAAAGAGTGCTAAAAACATGCAATTATGACCCTAATCATATACATTCTGGAATTTCGATAAAATTAATTTTTTAAGATGTAGTAACACACATTTTGTCTTACAGTAGCACACATATGTTCATGTGGTATACATTCTAGAATTTCTATAAAATTAATTTTTTAAGATGTAATAGCACACATTTTGTCTTACACTAGCACAAATTTTATCTTACAGTACCACACATATGTTCATGTAGTATACGTTTTGGGAGTGGCGAGATAGTAACTTATGTAAGTTATTATTACATTACCAACATATTATCAACATAAAACAAATAATAAAATGAAAAATAAATTAAGAAACACATATTTTTTTTTGTAAAAATACATATTATTCTTATAGTTACTTTAAAAGTACAAAAAGAATAACTTTTTAAGATGTAGTAGCACATATTTTGTCTTACAGTAGCACAAATATGTTCATGTGGTATACTGTTTGCCAAAATCGTGTATGATTTCCATGCAAGTGAACGTGGTCGTTGTTGTCGCGGCAAGTTAACCAAGTTAAATATCGAACACAGGGAAACAATGCGATATCAAGCTAGTATTGAATGTTCACAAAGATGGATAGCTAG
>JAPKLY010000192.1:23062-153347 GCA_026898435.1 Prunella vulgaris
CTAGCATGCAAAAGGTCTCTTGGTGTCTTAGTTAAGCCAACTAGTGTATAGATCTCTCTACAACACAAGGTAAGGGCTCTATTGGATGTCTAGATCTCTCTACAACTTCCAATACTCCAATTAAGAGGTCTAGGCTAATATGCAATTCTCATTGGTCATACAAGCAATATATCAAACACTTGGCATGCATAAAGTTCTTATAGCTCAATTCTCATTTCATTGCTAAAATATAAAAGCCATACAATCAAATTTAACATCCCAAGCATTCATACAAGTCATTAATAAGAGAACTAATCCAACAAGATCACTAATTCATGCATAGGATTAACAAGAGACTAAATTCACCATAGTATTCATACAACAATGCAACAAGGATATTAGCCCATGGCTAATTGGAAATGAAAATCAACAATGAACAATGTAAACATCATGAATAGTAACTATAACAAGAGAATTAAAGGAAAACTTACCATATGAAGAGAAATTGAATACAAGCATCAAACCTTGAAAATGCTATCTCTAAATCCGGAATGCAAAATACAGAACTGAACCGTAGAAACGTAGCTTTAATTGTGAGAAGAACTTAGGAACAAACGGATCTAAAATCCGACGGACGGATCAAAAGTTATGGAAGAAAGAAGATTGAATCTAACTAAGAACCCACTAAGTAACTACCTAATTCTCTCTCTAAACTAATCTAAGAACTTGGAATAATGATGATCTTATAATTGCTTGGAAATTTGATCCTTGAAGTATTTATAGTGCCCACAATGCTTGGTCCAAAATGCCCTTCATTAAACGCGCGAAAAGACTAAACAACCCTCGAAATTGGGATTGTCCGGGGCATCACACTAGTGTACACAGTCGCCGCACGAGTCCAGCTCGTGTGATCACTCGTGTGACACAACCTCACATGAACCAGAGCCACTTCGCACGAGTGTGATCTTGTGGTCGCACGAGTCTGGGCTTGTGGTCGCTCGAGCCAGGCTTGGTCGATCCTCGACTTCTTGTTTTCTTCATATCTTGAGTTCTAGAGCTCCGATTGACTCGATTCATTTGCCTCCATTGGATCAACTCACATTTTCTGAACTTTTACGAACTTGCTCGTCTTTTGCTAGTTTTTGCTCGTTTTCACTACAAAACACATTTTCTTGCCACAAAATGGTTAATAGCACAATTTATACCAAATTAGGGTCAAATATGAACATAAGCACATCAAAACCATATAGAAATGGATGCAAAAATATGCAATTATGACCCTAATCATATACATTCTGAAAGTGATGAGAATTTTCCTTAAAAATTTTATTGGATCCGTGAATTTTCATTTGGGAATATTGCACGGGTCGGGTTTTGTGCAATATTGTACACGAGTTTTTGTGTAGAAAATATAAAGTTAGGTTGGGTTGAAAATTGTATGTGTGGATGAGAGAGAAATGAATATTATATTAGAAGGTTGTGTTGAGATAGGTTATTGATAAATATGGTAACATACTTCTATTAATCTTACTTTTATCAACAACTCATTCAACCCAAGTTAACACAAATTCGTATCACAATAACAAGTTAACTCTCACCCCTTGATCAAGTCTTGGAGAATACAACAAAGTAAGTTAAAAATACGTGAACCCACAGGAAAAGTATACCACCCCCCATAAAGTGGAGCGCTAGGCACTAGCCATCACATCCATTTACACCTAAACATATAGGTACACAGACCTATTACTAACACCTATTAGACTACTACGGACCACTCACAAGGGTACTCAACATTTATATTGTCTAGCCCATAGTTTTATTTGTTAACTTAAATTATTTAATAAATAATTTCTATTATTATTTATTAAGTTAATTTAAAAAAATAATAAATAATTAAATTTAATAACTTAAATTAAAAAATGTTAAACAAATAAATAATAAAACCATTAACTTAATAAGAAATAAAAAAAATGTTAAAAGTTACAAATAGTTGCATAAAACTTACATATACTAAACTACGTTTATCGGTGCCTCTTTCCTGAGGTCACATACATCTCAAGGGAAAAAATATTAAAATAATAGAAATCAACTTTAGTTTCCACGACTTGGGTCTGCGGACAAACTCATGTCAAGAGTGGATAAATTATGACATGTGGCACATTTTCATTGGTTGTTGTAATTTTTTTTTGGATATAATTAGATATGTATATATGGATAGATATATAATATTAAAAAAATAAAAAATTTATCAAAATTCATAAAATAAAATTCTCTATAAATAGAGTATAATATTGACATATTTTGAAACAAAAACAAAATCTCTCTATTTTCTCTTTTAATATCTTCATACTAATTTCTATCATTTTCAATTATGGATCCAAATAATCCAAATTATTTTTCAAATTCTCACAAGATTATCCAAATTTTGGATCTTTTTGAAACTCCCCTTTTTCAAATTCAGAAGAGTTTTCAAACTCACAATATCAAAATTCTCAATTTTCTCCAGATCTTAATCAATTTTCCAAACATCACAAACTATCTCCTGAAATTTGTTCCAAGAAAATTTATCGACAAGCAAAATAAAAAAAGGGTCAAATGTCCCTTGGTGTGTGAAAGAAGATATAGTTTTAATGGCATCTTGCTGTCAAGTTAGCGGAGATGGTGTACGTAGTAAAAATCAAAAGATTATCTTGTTGTGGAAACAAGTTCATGAATTGTATCACGAGGCTCCTATTAGGGTCAGAATTGCATGATTTTGAAACCATTTCTCTATGGTTTTGATGTGCTTATATTCATATTTGACCCTAAAATGCTATACTTTGTGCATTTAACCCTTTTTGGCTAGAAAGTTGTGTTTTGTAGTGAAAACGAGCAAAACCAGCAAAAGACGAGCAAGTTCGTAAAAATCTAGAATTTGTGAGTTGATCCAATTGAGGAAAATAATATACCATGTCAAAGAGTTCGAAGAGAGGGTCGTAACAGAAAAAGAATCGAGTTAATCGGAGCTCTAGAACTCTAGATATGAAGAAAATGAGAAAGTCGAGAATCGACCGAACGAAGCCAGTCGGGATCGCGTGACAAGCAGCTAGGGATCACGCGCTGGATCTCTGGAATGCGCAACCACCAGGCGCGCGCACGCGCGCGATCTGGATCGTGCATCCACCTCCACAGGATCGCGCGCCAGTTTGGTTTTGCACGACTTTGAAGGGTAGTTTCGTCTTTTCGTGCGTTTAATGAGGAGCACTTTGGACTAAACATTGTGGGCACTATAAATACCTCAAGGATTAGATCTTTCAGAAGAATCTTCATAATACCAAGTTAGTGGGTTTAGTTAGATTTCAATCTTCATTCTACCATAACTTTTGATCCGTCCATCGGATTTCCGATCCGTTTGTTCCTGCATTCTTCTCTCGATTCAAGCTACGTTTGTACTATTTAGTTTTTTATTTTACATTCCGAATTAGGAGATAGCTTTTCAAGGTTTGATGATTGTATTTCCATTCTTCTTCATATAGTAAGTTTTCCTTTAATTCTCTTATTTTAGTTAATATTCATGATGATTAGAATGTTAATTGTTGATTTTCATTATCAATTAGCCATGGGCTAATATCCTTGTTGCATGGTTGCATGAATACTATGGTGAATTTAGTTCTTGTTAATCCTATGCATGAATTAGTGATCTTGACAGATAAGTTCTCTTATTAATGACTTGTATGAATGCTTGGGATGTTTAATTGCATTGTATGTGCCTATATGGTTAGCTATGAAATGAGAATTGAGCTATAAGAACTATATGCATACCAAGTGTTTAATACTTGGCTTGTACGATCAATGAGAATTGCATATTAGCCTAGACCTCTTAATTGAAGTGTTAGGAGTTGTAGAGAGATCTGGACACCTAATAGAGCCCTTAAGCTTGTGTTATTAGAGAGATCTAGACACTAGTTGGCTTGACTAAGACACTAAGAGACCTTTTGCATGCTAGGATGGATAGGACACTAGAGGAACTATAGTAGGATTGCTTCCATGTACACACCACTCTTGCTCACTTCTTTGAGGTGATAGTTAGATTTTACTTTGCTTTGTGAAGTAGATAGAAAATATGATCTTTTTCTTGCTTTCCTAGCTATCCACCTTTGTGAACACTCAATACTTGCTTGATATTGCATTGTTTCCCTGTGTTTGATATTTGACTTGGTTAACTTGCCACACCAACAATGACCACGTACACTTGCGTGGAAATCATGCACGATTTTGGCAAATAAGCTTTTGGCGCTGTTGCCGGGGAAACGATCTCTTTGTCAAGAGAGTATTTGTTTGTTTACTTGAATGTCTTTGAATGTTGTTGGTTTGTATTGTTTGTTTACTTGAGCATCCTTGAATCCCAGCAATGCCAAAACAAGTTTTTGGCGCTGTTGCCGGGGAAACGATCACTTTGTTAGGCTTGTACTGATGTTAATTTTGTTTTTCTTTGACTATTCTTGGTGAGTGTTGATACTTGCTTGTTTTTGTAGGAGTGAGCTCGATTGAGATGGGCGAATACAACCATTATTCGTATTCTGCACAAGACAAATATCCTCCTAATTCATATATCAACCTTACCCATATCAACCACCACCTCCACAAGAAGAAATTTATCCTTCTACTCCATATTCATATCAAGCTTCCTACACCTATGAAGATCCATATTCCTATACTTTACCCTCTCCTATGCTTCTCCATCATGAAGAAGCTCCTCCAAGCCATATTAATGATACCCTAGTTTACATCCTCAATCAACTCGAAGAAATTCAAAGGGAGGATGAAAGGCACTTTGAGGAGACAAACAAGAAGTTTGAGGAAATTCTCAAATCTCAAGGAGATAAAATCAAGAGCTTAGAGCTCCAATTGGAGCAATTGACCAAACAAGCTCATGAGATTTGTGAAGAAAAGTTGGAGGAGGAAGATGTGGGTAAGTTAGATGATGAAGTAGAGGATAAGGAAGGAGAAGATTCAAGAGGAGGTGTTGGTCCCAAAGACAGGTTTTAGAGAAAGAAAACCCTAAGTCAAGTCTAGAAGGGGGGGGGGGGTTGAATAGAGTTGAGGGATTTCAAGACCTTTTTCTATTTTAGGCTTATTTTTAAAAAACAGCAGACAACTTAGAGAGTGTCTGGTTTTGAAAATTGTGCGCTGTGTATTTGAGTGCGGAAACGTTTTAATGAAAAACCGTTTAGAGATTTGTGCACAGATAAGAACAAAAAATAAAGAACAAAAGACACAAGGGATTTATAGTGGTTCGGACAGAAAGGTCCTACTCCACTCTCCACAATCCAACTGGAATTGTGGGGCTCTCCACTAACTTCTCTCACTCACTCACTCAGAAACTTTGAGAGTACTACTCTCTTACAGTCAGACAATGCTTTAATGGCAATCGACTTCTAATAGCTTCTATAAAGCTTACAAAGGATAGATATGAATAACTGGTGTTGAGTGCGAGTAAAGATTTTGACAGAGTTTTGGCAAGCTTAAACGCGTGTAAATCGATACTTGAAATCTTCACGGGCACTCCAATTTATTGGGTCAAATAACTAGCCGTTGAGATTGACTAGAGATTCGAGATCCTATAATCTTGGAATCAATCAATCATAAGGATTGATTTAGTTTCCTTCCTGATTCCCGGAAGTCTTCGCAATCTTCAATCAATCAAGTTTATCACCTTGATTGATTGATCTTCTATTCTGGGAATCCTTTCTTATTGTCACAAGTCAAACCTTAATGTGATTCTGAAGAATCTGGGCGGAGCACAAGACTCCAGCTGATCTGTCTCCTCAGCTGGTGTATCGGTCTGCTGATACTCGGACCTCAGCTGATGTGCAAGTCTGCTGGTGCACCTCAGCTGCTGTCTTAAACTTTGTCTGGATTAAAGTTCTTGGTCCTTGTCTTGTCTGCGACGTGCTCAGCTGATATTCTGATATCAGTTGATCTTCTGACATCAGCTGGTCTTCTAACATCAGCTGATTTGACTATTCTGATGTTCTACTCCAGATATTCCAATGTCAGCTGCTCAGGTCTTCTGTCTTCTGGAACTTGCTAAGTCTTCAAAGACTTAGCTGGTCTTCTTCTATATGATAGGCTTGGATCTTCTTGGCAGCAAGGTTGATTCCCCCTTACTAAAACCTATCTAATCCTAACTATTCATCAGCTGACTAACAGGTTCAGCTGGTCCTATTACAAGCTGATTGGTTTATCATATCTTCAAAACATCTAACAAGAATATCCTAACAAATTCCCCCTTTTTGATGATATCAAAACCAACTTAGCTGATCTTAAAAGATAAACAAATTAAATCAAGATCAAGTAGGACAGAAAAGAAGATCTTTAGATAAGATCCTTCAGATAGAAAACAAATAACAGCTGACAACAAGAAGTTGTCTGGAATATAAAAACTTCATTAAACATCAGAAAAAGTTACAACCAAGTCAGAAACCTACCCACAGCTGACTCAGCTGGACTATTACACTAAAGCTTTTCTGGAACTGATAGGTACCTGCATCCAGTCGAGAAACCTCTTCTCAATGGCTTTCAGGGTAGGCACTGATGTATCAGGGAGAGTTGAGAGGAAACGAGTCACCATGTCCATCCAGATCCTTCGAACTTCTCCCCAGTCGAGATTTCCACTGTCATCAGTGGGTGTTGGAAAGAGTTCAAGCTCGGGAAGTTTAGGCTGGGCACTGAGTTTGACCATAACCCAGTGATGAACTTGAAGAAAACTGGATAGTTCTCTTTCAACCATTCTCTGAATTCTCTGTTTTTCTCCTCAGCAGACCTATCATCCTCTCCTCTAAGCACATAAAACTGAATGAATGCTCTAGCCTTGATGGTTCTCCAGAGTGAGATCATGGCTTCGTTCATGTCTGGAGTGAAGATCTCAATAGATCCATCAATCAGAGGCCCGTCTGATCCAGGAACAAACTTACCCTTCAGTCTGCTCTGGGGCACTGCTCTTCCCTCTTTCTTCAGCCTTCGTTGATAGCGTCTCTCCAAGTGATCATTCATCTCCCGCTCATGTCTTTTATTTCTCTGCTCTGCAGTCTCTTTCTGTACCATCTGCAGCTCTCTGGCAAGCTTCTCATCAAGCTCAGCGTTCATAATACACTTCTGATTTTCCCTTGCTTCAACAATGTCTTCTTGCCTCTACGTAGCCTCAGCCATCTTCTGATCTCTCATCTTCTGAGCCCGCTGCTGTGCCAGATTTCGAGTATTAGCATACTCTTCAACACTTTGAATCCTGGCTGACAGGACACCATTATTGTCCACCAACAGAGCCTTCAGGAATGCCATCTCGGCCTTTAAGAAGGCAGTCTCAGCTTGCAGAGCAGCAATATCAGCTGAGTTCTTCTCTTCCCCCTTTTTGATATCATCAGAAGTAGACGAAGAGGGAAGTGAAGTGGGAAGCTTATCAACAGCAGCTTTGAGGCCTGCTTGGCCATCTTTGCACTCAGCAACTTCTCTTTCCAGATTAGCAGTCAGCAGCCTGATCTTGTCTGATTCAGCAGAGAAGGAGGCATTCGCGTCATCAAGAAACGCCTTGGCATCTTGTTCAATCCTCTTGCGGGTAAAGAACAGTTCCTATCTGGTGACATACAAGCTATCTTCAAGAGCGTCCCTCAGCTTGTTCCGGTGGTCCAACAACACTTGGTGGACATGCTTCTCAATAAGAGAAGGAGCAGCAGACTTGGCCGCCAGCAGAGTGGCATTGACTTCCCTGATGTGATCATCAAAATATTCTTTAATCTTATTTAAAACATCAGGAGTCACCTGGTCATCTTGAGAGATGGCAAAGTCCTCTGCTGGTGGGATGAACTCTGAGTCTGCTGTTTCTGGGGAATCCAGTGCAACCCCATCCTTGAGCAGCAAAGCACGAGCTACCTTTCGAAGACCTTCAGGAGAGGTCAGCTGTGATGGTCCCTTAACATCCAAGGTATCCATCAGAATCTCTTCCCATGTAGTGAAGGTAGCTTCACCTATCTCCTTCACCAATTCTAAAAAGAATGTAACGGGACCCTCTCTCGCTTGAGCCCATGCGAGGCCATTAGCCAGCAGGTCTTGGTAAGCTGGGTAAGGGTTTAATTCTGGGATATATAGGGAAAGATGAGCAAGGGCAGTGATGATCATTCCTCGTTCAAGAGGCCCTTTTGAACGGAGGTGAGATAGTCTGGCTTGTTGGGCAAGTTCAGTGGGGGAGTTGGGGGTTTCAAGGTTAATGGGGTCAGGGTGAGTAGGTTGGGGATCAGCTGGAGGATCACCAGAGGCAGCTAACTCCTCTAGTTCATTTCTAGCTGGGTTTTGTGAGGGTGTGGGATCGGCTGGAGGTGTGGAGTGTGTGGAGGGTTGGGATATGGGAGATTCATGAGGTGAAGGGGTTTGTGAGGGTGTGTGGGGGGGGATCAGATGAGGGAGTAGGTTGGGCTGACCTGATTGGCTGAGCCTCGATGGGTGAATCGGTTGGATCTGCTTCCTCGGAAGAATGAAGTACTTCAATTTCAGCAACAGAAGCCTCTGTTGAACCCTCCTCTTCTTCATCAGAGTCAGAGGCAGGCATTTCTTCTGAGTTGGATGCCTCTGCTGATTCTTCCTCTGCTAGTTCCTCTTCTGCATCAGTAGGCTCATTCACTAGCAGAGTAGATTTTGCTGCAGATGATGTAGCAGTTGTGGATTTCTTCTTCAAACTGCTCAAGGGAGCAGTATCATCTTCATCATCCTCATCAAAGGACAGCTTCCTTTGCACCGGGGTAGTGTCCTTCTTGGACTTCTTACTCTTCTTACCCCCTCCAGCAGGCTTAGTAGTCATCCTCTTCTGCTTCCTCCTAGTCTCTGCAGAAGATCCTGGAGCAGCTGCTGCTGGATTAGCTATAGAATCTGAATCAGCATCTCCCAGGACTTCAAGACTGCTTCCCCTGAGAAACTTGGAGTGATTGTAGTCAACAATCCACTCACCTTTCCATTTATGCTCTGGCAGCAGATGTCTTAAGATTATGGTAATCTTGGTAGCCATAGAGCATTTGTACTTCAACTTGTAGAACCGCTGTCCGATCACAATCTCAGAAGCACACCTTTTC
This sequence comes from Prunella vulgaris, assembly GCA_026898435.1. Lineage (NCBI taxonomy): Eukaryota > Viridiplantae > Streptophyta > Magnoliopsida > Lamiales > Lamiaceae > Prunella > Prunella vulgaris. The sequence goes on from JAPKLY010000192.1 coordinate 32,140, forward strand.
AACTCCTGCTCCAGTCAAAACCACAGCAAACTCACCCAGTCTGCTTGAACTCCATCCAGGATAGTGCTAGCCACACAAAGACGAAGCTTGGTCAAGGCATCCAAACTCCCCTGCTCTGCAAGGATGACCTTGTTCACCACATCCATCAGAAACATGTACTTCCTCCTCAGCATATTCTTTTTCAAATTTGAGGTCTTGTTTCGCTGGCTACTTCTCGCCATAGATTGAAATGTTAATAGATGTTCAGATTCCTTGTAGGTGTGGGGGAGAACACCAGTGGAGGAAATCCTAAAGATCTGAGTAGCAACTTCCCTGGACAACACGACTGTTACACCATCCACGAGGGATCCAACAGTGTTGGCACTGAACTGGACTTTGAGCAGAAATTGGAAAGAATAGTAGTTCAGGGTCTTATTGTGTGGTGGCGTCATAGAAACGAATGTCCGCAGGTTGTGAGATTGAAGAAAATCTGGAATCTCTCTGATCTCCGGAACCTGCGATGCCTAAAAGTCCACACACATTTCAGCATACATCTTCTCGAGCATTTTCTTCAGAGCTTTGTCATCCATAGCTTCAACACAGATATTAAACATAGAGAGAAATTAGCAGAAATGAGAGTAGGGTAGATAGAAAGATTTTGGAGCGGAAAAGTTTTTAGAGAGAGGGTTAAAGGGTATTTATACTAATTGGAGAAGATGAGCAATTTTTCCAAAAATAAAACCAGTCAATTTAGATCGTGGATTGGTATATTGCATCACATAAATCAATGGTCCAGATTAAATGACCTTTGAGAATTTTAGGGGAGATGCGTAGGTGTCAGGTTTCGAAAATGGTTTTGGCCGCCTAAAATTCTGCCTTTTGGTAAAAAGGTAATGATTAAAAACTTTTTGTGATGTAGTTTGGGCGGTGAGAAATTAATTACCACTGACACCGAATTTTGGAAAGAGTAATAAATCCTGGAATTTTCAAAATTAAAAAGATTTGATTGTCAATTTTCTAAAATCAATTTTAGAAATTAGGGATTTATCAGATTTGGGAAAAGATTTTATTTTCCAAAAACAATAAATTTTAAAAATATGAAAAAAGTATACTTATCATGTAGCTGACGTGGAAACATCAGCTGATAAGAAGAATTCTTCAGTAAAATCTTTTCTGCTCATCTAGGTCCTCTATGTAAGCTGACACGGGTCAGCTGAGGTGAAGTGGTCTTGTCTGACTCTCATGACTTATACCTGAATCAAGTTAGAAATAACAAGATAGGAAAAGAGCACGAAAGAATTAAGAAGACATACCAGATTAGCTGACTACCTCAGCAGATTCCCCCTCAGTTGATCACCAGCTGACTACCTAGAAGACCTTATTCTGCCCTTCTAAAGAACTGCTCCTCGATCTACCATACCTAACTCAGCTACCAATTCTCTGAATCTTACCTCTGCTAAAGGTTTGGTAAGAACATCTGCTCTCTGCTTCTCTGTGTGAATCTTCTCCATCCTGATGTCTCCCTTCTCAGCATGGTCTCTAAGAAAATGATGTCGTATGTCCACATGCTTACATCTGGTATGGAGAACTGGATTCTGAGTAATGTCTATTGCACTTGTGCTATCACAGAAGATAGGTATCTCTTCTGTGATCACCTGGTAGTCTTTCAGTTGTTGTCTGATCCAGAGCAGCTAAGAGCAGCAACTACCAGCAGCCATGTACTCTGCCTCTGTTGTGGAAGTAGTTACTGAGGTCTGCTTCTTGGAGAACCAAGATATCATCTTACTTCCCAGAAACTGACATGTGCCTGAAGTTGATTTCCTATCAATCTTGCGCCGTCCATAGTCAGAATCAGAATACCCACCCAGCTGAAAGTTGTCATCAGCTGGGTACCAGAGGCCTAGATTATAAGTACCCTTCAAATACTTCACAATCTTCTTTGCTGCTTCCAGATGAGATTTCATAGGATTCGCCTGAAATCTTGCACAAACTCCTACTGCAAAGCTGATATCAGGTCTGCTGGCAGTGAGATACAGCAGAGAACCAATAAGTCCTCTGTATTGTGTCTGATCCACTTTCTCACCAGCCTCATCTAGATCCATGCTAAAGTTTGCCATCATTGGAATCTTAGCTTCTCTGCTGCTACTGACTCCAAACTTTTCTATCACGTTCTTGGCATACTTAGCTTGGCTAATAAAAGTTCCATTGGACATCTGCTTCACCTGTAGTCCAAGGAAGTAGGTCATCTCCCCCATCATAGACATCTCAAATTTGCTTGTCATCAGTCTGCTGAACTGATCACACATCTGCATGTTGGGGGAGCCATAGATGATATCATCCACATAGATCTGCACCAAAAGAATATCATCTCCATCTTCTTTTCTAAACAAGGTCTTGTCAATCTTTCCTTTGCTGAATCCACTATCCAGCAGGAACAGTGATAGAGTATCATACCATGCCCTAGGTGCTTGCTTTAGTCCATATAAAGTCTTCTGCAACCTATAGACCTTGTTTCGAACTTCAAATCCTGGTGGTTGTTCCATATATACTTCTTCTCCCAGGATTCCATTTAAAAATGTTGATTTGACATCCATCTGATATACCTTAAACCCTTTGAAAACAGCATAGGCCAAAAACAATCTAATGGCTTCTAGTCTAGCCACAGGAGCAAATGTCTCATCATAATCAATACTTTCTGACTGTGAATACCCCTGGGCTACTAGCCTTGCCTTGTTTCTCACCACAACATCATTTTCATCCTTCTTGTTCTTGAAGACCCACTTAGTGCCTATGACCTTCTGATATTTGGGTCTCTCCACTAGAGTCCAAACTTCTTGTCTTGCAAACTGGTTTAGCTCCTCTTGCATTGCTACAATCTAGTTTGGATCCTCAAGAGCTTCATGGATGTTTTTGGGTTCAATTAGAGACACATAACAGCTGAACTGAGCACCCAAGTTTAGCTTTCTTCTAGTTTGAACACCTATACTTGGATCTCCTAAGATTAGCTCAGCTGGGAAGTCAGACAACTTCTTTTTACCCCTCTGAGGTGCCATGGTCTGCTCCTCTTGGGTTTTGTCTGACATTCCCCCTTGGTTAGTGTCAGGAGTCATTGTGCCATCATCTGGTGCTGATGAAGGCTTATCAGCTGACTTAGGCTCATCATCTGAATCTGAATCTGATTCAATCCTAGGTACTACTACCTTAATCAGATCTGGCTTGTCTGATAGATTCAGCTGATCCATCTCATCTGCTGGCTTCTCTTTGCTGTACTCATGAATAGATTCATCAAATACAACATGAGGTGTCTCTTCCACACAAAGAGAGACCTTATTAAAGACTCTATAAGTTTTTGGTACTTCCAGAATATCCTAAGAATATTCCTTCAGCAACCTTAGCATCAAAAGTCTTTAACTTAGTCTTTCCATTGTCATGGATGAAACACCTACACCCAAAAATATGGACAAAAGAGAGGTTAGGAGATTTAGCTTTGTACATCTCATAAGGAGTCTTGCCATGCCTCTTTACTGGTAGACACCTATTTTGGATGTAGTAAGCAGTGTTGATGGCTTCTGCCCAAAATCTTTGAGGAGTATGATATTCAGCTAACATGGTCCTTGCTGCCTCCTTGAGGGTTCTATTCCTCCTCTCAGCTAATTCATTCTGCTGAGGTGTTCTGGCAGCTGATGTCTCATGTTGAATACCATTTTCCCTGCAATAGTCAGAAACAACAGAGTTAAGAAACTCAGTACCTTTATCACTTCTGATTCTGATAATGCTGAGGTCCAGCTCCTTCTGAATCCTCTTGAACAATTCCAACATCTTGACCATAGTCTCATTCTTCTTGAACAAGAACATTACCCAAGTGAATCTTGTATAATCATCAACAACCACCAGTGTGTACTTCCTTCCACTGAAGCTAAGAGGTGAGACTGGTCCAAACAAATCCATATGAAGTTGCTGGAGTGTTTTTGTTATTGAAGTACTCTACACATCCTTGAATGAGGCCTTTGTCTGCTTCCCTTTCTGATAGGCATTACACTTCTGCTCAGAGGCAAACACCTCATTAGGTAGACCTCTAACTAGACCCTTCCTAACAACCTTGTTGAGAGTCTTGAAGTTCAGATGACCTAATCTCTTGTGCCAGAGCCAGCTGATCTTTGAGGAGCTTTTAGCAACCAAGCACGAATCAGCTGGACAACTTGCAAAATCTGCAAGATACATATTACCTCTTCTGAGGCCAGTTAGTAGTACCTGCTCATTTAAATCATTAATGAGAAGACAAGAGTTTTTAGAGAATCTTACTGAATACCCCTTATCAAAGAATTGGGATACTGACAGAAGATTGTGCATCAGTCCATCTACATAGTAGACTTCTTCAACTCTTGTTCCTTTGATCAGCAGAGTACCAACTCCTCTAGGTGACTCCAAAGTTATTGTCACCAAACTCAACTCTAGACCCATCAAGCGTCACAAAGTCCTGGAGGAGATGCTTTTCAAACGTCATATGCTTCCAGCATCCGCTATCAATGTACCAGACGTGACCCTTGGCTTCTCCTCTCTCTATTAGGCTAGAGTTTGCCTGAAATTAAAACTCAGGCTTTAGGTACCCTTTCTTTGGGTCCTGATTGGTTAGTTTCTACTTTTTGGATCCACATGTAGAGATCATCCTTATGAGGTTTAGGAGATCTCAACCTTCTACCATACTTGTCGACAAAGATCATCTCCCTCAGAGGATCTCTTCTGGTGCGATGAGTGATAACAGCAGGCTTGTAGGTGGGCCGCTCAAAAGGATAGTTTCGGCTTGAGCCTTTGAATGACTCATATACTTTAGCCTATGAAGGCTTGCCTATTTTGGTTACGTTGAATGTAACCCAGGGCTGAGGTCTGTTTCGCTTGGGCTTACTCTGCTGAGATGGCCCAGGCTTATCATTCCTCTGCTGATTCTGTTGAGGCTTCCTTGTCTTAGCATAGCTACGAGTACGATGCCTTTTCTGGTCTTGGGGTTTTTGGGCTTTGGACTTATGTTGGTTATCAGCAGGCTTCTGAGTTTTAGTACTCTTCTGCTCCGCTGAAACCTTATGATCACCAGCAGACTTCTGAGCATTAGTGCTCTTCTGTCCAGCTGGGACCTTTACTGTCCCTCTGCTCTTTTGCCCTTCTAATACAGATACAGGCTCAGCTGACCCTTTACCCTTCCGAGGATCCCTGATTAACCCACTGTCACCCTTTTTCTTCTTTTGTGGTTTGGGTTTGGGATAACCAAGACCCCTTTTATCATTCACAGTTTGTGAGGACTCAGCTATTTCAGACACGATATTTTTTGCCTTAGTCAGCTGGTCCACTTTCAGCTGAAGCTGCTGTGAATTTTTAATTGTCAGTTCATTCTTCTTGAAGAGTTCATCGAACTTAGCTATCAGCCGATTATGTTCTTCACTCAAAACAGTGTTCTCGGAAAGTGGCTTTCTATCAGCTTTTCCTGTTCCTCACACTTTGCTATCAAGTCAGCAAACTTGTTAGTATGTGAGTCATAGGATACCACTAGTAGTCTGGTACTTTCCAAATCCTATCTTAAGTTCTGAACTTCAGCTTTCAGATTAGAGTTCTCCTCTTCCAGCTTAGAGCAAACTTTTAAGGAGGATTGCAGATCAGATAACAACTTGTGTATATCTGACTACATAGAATAGGTAGAAGATCAAGATGAGCTAACAGAGGGGGTAGGAGAATTTACCTCTTCCACCTTACCCATAAGGCAGATGTCTTCCTCTGACTCAAAATCAGATGAGGATGAGGATGAGCTGATGTCCTGCTTCTCCTCCTCTGCCAGCAGAGCTCTCTTATCAGCAAATCTGTGATCTCTCTTGATCCTCTTCTCTTCTCTCTCCCTTGGTGTAAGTTGAGAACAATCATAGCTGAGATGCCCTGGCTTGTTGCAGGAATAGCATACACCATCTCCTCCTTTCCTGGGACTTGGTTCCCTCCTTTTCTCTGGAGACTTGTATCTGGTCTCCTGCTCATCTGATGGTCTTCTGGAATCAGATGACTTCTGGTACCTCCTGGAAGAATCTCCCTTGTTCTTCTTCCAATGGGATCTGTACTTCTGGAACTTGTTTGACATCTTGTCAAACTTCTTGGTCAGCAAAGCAAGTTGCTCCTTTAAGCTCATGTCCTCTGGAGTAGAGGACTTCTCTTGACTATCAGCTGCAGTAGAGAATGCAATATTCTTTGTAGCTGATGAAGTTGGAGTCTCATCTTCTTGATCTTCTTCTTGAATATTGAATTCATGTGCCTTCAGATGAGATAAAAGTGTATGATGACTCATTTCAGATAAGTTCTTGGTCTCGTTGATCACAGCCACCTTCACTCTCCATCTGGGAGTGAGAGATCTCAAAATTTTATTATTGATCTCTTTCTCCGAGTATTCTTTTCCTAGTGACCTTGCCTTATTCAGGATGTTTGTCAATCTCATATCTAGCTGATCAATTGACTCATCTGCTTTCATCTTGAAAGTGTCAAAGGTGTGAAGAACAGCTTGGAGCTTGTTCTCCTATATTTGATCAGTCCCTTCACACATTAATGAGAGTTTCTCCCACATCTCCTTAGCAGTCTTGTAGGTCTTGATCTTTTCAATGTACTCTTTAGAGAGAGTCTCAATAATTTATGTTCTGGCCACTTGGTCCAAGTTGAAGAGTTTTCTTTCAGCATCATTTAGTTCACTCTTCTTCTTCTCAGGCTTCCTTCTTTCGCTGATCTCTGCTTCTGGAGTCTTGCCATCACTAACTGCTTCCCAGTACAGTTTAATAGGTCCTTCCTCCAGAACATCCAGCATCCTATCATGAATGGCTCCAAGATGATTCTCCATTCTGAACTTCCAATAATCATAATCTTCAATGGAAAATTCAGGCAGCTTCCTCGTCTTGGATCCACTCTTCTTGTAAGAAGCCATATCTGCAAGTGGTTAGATAAAATGCACACAAGATTTTCTAAAAGGTTTTCAGGGATCTATCCAGGTGACCACCAAAAGCTTTCTCAGGCTATGATCTTTTGGACACACAGCTCTGATACCACTTGTTGGTCCCAAAGACAGGTTTTAGAGAAAGAAAACCCTAAGTCAAGTCTAGAAGGGAGGGTTGAATAGACTTGAGGGATTTCAAAACCTTTTTCTATTTTAGGCTTATTTTTAAAAAACAGCAGACAACTTAGAGAGTGTCTAGTTTTGAAAATTGTGCGCTGTGTATTTGAGTGCGGAAATGTTTTAATGAAAACCCGTTTAGAGATTTGTGCACGGATAAGAATAGAAAATAAAGAACAAAAGACACAAGGGATTTATAGTGGTTCGTACAGAAAGGTCCTACTCCACTCTCCACAATCCAACTGGAATTGTGGGGCTCTCCACTAACTTCTCTCACTCACTAACTCACAAACTTTGAGAGTACTACTCTCTTACAATCAGTTAATGCTTTAATGGCAATCGACTTCTAACAGCTTCTATAAAGCTTACAAAGGATAGATATGAATAACTGGTGTTGAGTGTGAGTAAAAATTTTGACAGAGTTTTGGCAAGCTTAAACACGTGTTAATCGATACTTGAAATCTTCAAGAGCACTCCAATTTATAGGGTCAAATAATTAGCCATTAAGATTGACTAGAGATTTGAAATCCTATAATCTTGGAATCAATCAATCATAAGGATTGATTTAGTTTCCTTCCTGATTCCCAGAAGTCTTCGCAATCTTCAATCAATCAAGTTTGTCCCCTTGATTGATTGATCTCCTATTCTGGGAATCCTTTCTTATTATCGCAAGTTAACACTTAATGTTATTCCGAAGAATCTGGGCGGAGCACAAGACTCTAGCTGATCTGTCTCCTCAGCTGGTGTATCGGTCTGCTGATACTTGGACCTCAGCTGATGTGCAAGTCTGCTGGTGCACCTCAGCTGCTGTCTTAAACTTTGTCTGGATTAAAGTTCTTGGTCCTTGTCTGGTCTGCGACGTGCTCAGCTGATATTCTGATATCAGCTGATCTTCTGACATCAGCTGGTCTTCTGACATCAGCTGATCTGACTCTTCTGATGTTCTACTCTAGATATTCCAATGTCAGCTGCTCAGGTCTTCTGTCTTCTGGAACTTGCTAAGTCTTCAAAGCCTTAGCTGGTCTTTTTCTCTATGATAGCCTTGGATATTCAAGGCAGCAAGGTTGATTCCCCCTTTCTAAAACCTATCTAATCCTAACTATTCATCATCTGACTAATAGGTTCAGCTGGTCTTATTACAAGCTGATTGGTTTATAATAACATCAAAACATCTAACAAGAATATCCTAACATGAGGAATGGAGAAAGAACTAGAAGAGGTAGATGAAGGTCCACTCATGGACATGAGCTTTGTGGAAGAAAAACAACAAAATAAAGTAGAAGAGGAGCCTACAATTGAAATGAGTATTTCTAAACCCTTAAACTCTTCTACTTGTGCTTCAGTTGATAATGTTGTTTATATTGATTTCATCTTGCCTCTTGATATAATTAATTCTAAGATTGAATTGAGAATCCTCTTGAACATCATTGATAATAGGAGATGGGGGTAGATTAATTTGAGAAGAAATGAGGATAATTTTGCATGCGCTTATATGTTCAAATTGAAAAGGAAAGTAAGTGTTTGGGGTAGAAATCCTATATGTTTCCTTAGTCATAATGCTTTGAAATTGTTCTTTGATGGGGAGGATGCTAAATATCCTTGGCCATTTAGCTAACATTGGTGTCGTCCGGCTAGGGGACGTTAAATTCAAGCGCTAGATGGGAGGCAACCCATCCTAAAAAAAATTCTTGCTTATTAGGTTTACTTTGTAGTTGAGATATCTTATTTGTTTTGATTTGCTTCATATGCGGTAGTGTGTTCTCTTACCTTGGTTGGTGAATGTGATTTATCCTAGTTTGGGGATGTTACCTCTTGTTATATATGGTGATTTCTTGTTTTAGTTGAGCTTGTATATGCTTTCATCGGTTATTAATTCATTGCAAATCCTATTTTCATCACTCTTTGCCAAACTTTTAGGATCCTTGATCCGAAAAAGTTTGGGAGGGTGTGTTCGTTCTTCAAATTTTGGATTTGCAATGATAATTGATGTGATATGTGAGTTTTAGAAAGGTGTTGAGGAGAACTCTCTCTCACTTGGCCAAGAAGGAAATTTTCGTGTAAGTGGCTATTCGCTCCTCCCATTCTTAATCCCAACTCAAGGTATGTCTTGACACTTATCTCTTCTTATTTGTTTCATTCCTAGGTTTAGTTTGCTATATTTTAGATTGTTATTTTGAGCTTATTGATTGATTTTTGTTGTATTGTGTTGTGATTGAGTGCATTGCATGATCTTCGTTTCGCAAATCTCATTGCAATGCTATGTTTAGGATGATTCTAGTGCTTTCTATGATATTTTGGACCATATGCTTATTTTGATGCCTTGTTTTTGCTTGTTATGATTGCCTCATTGTTGCTAGTTTAGAGTAGTGTGGCATGAGATAGTCTTATTGTTGTGTGTATGATGGTGATAGTATAGGTAAGATGTAGTGGATTTATTTCTTGATTCAAGTCTTGTTTAGTTTGCTATGGATTTTATAATTCTTGATACTTTGATGATTTGAGCATGTTGATATGATATGAGTCATGATCACCTATCTCGTGAGGTTTTGAGCCTATTATGCCCGTTTCAATCTTGAACAGATGATATATTCGTTGATGTGAGTTCCACACTTATGCGTTTTACTCTAGAACTTGGCTTGGGTTTTGTTCAAGACTACACTAGATAATGAGTTTGCATGATATGATTTGAGGCATTTCTTTGATATATATTGAGTCACTTTGCCATATGAGCCTACCATTGACATTATGATCCATTGCTTACCATTTTGTGCCTATAGACCTTTCCTTTGGCTAACCACACTTTAAGCCATTTTCCTTCCTTTTTGGAACTCTCTTGTCCTTATGATTAGTAGAGTGAAAAGAAGGAAGGAAGATTGGTGATATGATGAAGAATTTGGTGGCTTGAATTGAGAGAAGAATGCAACAACAAACGGATCGGAAATCCGACGGACGGATCAAAAGTTATGGTAGAAAGAAGATTGAAATCTAACTAATAACCCACTAAGTAACTACCTAATTCTCTCTCTAAACTAATCTAAGAACATGGAATTATGAAGATTCTTCTGAAAGATCTGATCCTTGAGGTATTTATAGTGCCCACAATGTTTAGTCCATAGTGGTCCTCATTAAACGCGCGAAAAGATGAAACTGCCCTACAAAGTTGTGCAAAACCAAACTGGATCGTGCGCGCCTGCGCGCACCTGGTAGTTGCGTGTTCCAGAGATCCAGCGCACGATCCCGACTGGCTTCGTTCGGTCGATCCTCGACTTCCTCGTATTCTTCATATCTTGAGTTCTAGAGCTCCGATTGACTCGATTCTTTTTCTGTTGTGACCCTCTCTTCGAACTCTTAAACATGGTATATCATTTGCCTCCATTAGATCAACTCACAAATTCTGGATTTTTACGAACTTGCTCATCTTTTGTCGATTTTGCTCGTTTTCACTACAAAACACAACTTTCTAGCAAAAAATGGTTAAATGCACAAAGTATAGCATTTTAGGGTCAAATATGAATATAATCACTTCAAAACCATAGAGAAATGGATGCAAAATCATGCAATTATGACCCTAATCATACTCCCAAACTAGATTGTTGCTCGGCCTCGAGCAACGAAGCAATAAGATAGGGGAATAATTGTATCAATGAAGCATCAAGCTCAAGTCAAATGCCACGGAAGTATCACTCAATATCAAGCAATTCTAGAATGCAATCTCATCTAATCAACTATCAATAATGAATCAATAAGCAAGATATCAAATCAACGAGTCAAGATCCTCACAAGATAAGTGTATAGGTTCTCTCATACATCACACATAGTACATATACTATCATAAGCTTGGCTTGAGTCTCAAATTCTCCACCACTTAAAATGACAAATCATTCACACATCAATGAGGACTTCCATAAGGTTGTAGTGTTGGTTCTTTGGTAGGGAAGGAACATATGGATAAAAGTGGCTAAGTATGATTAGTAAAGCATAGAAGGAATCACAATGTAGATCATTCACCTCTTCATGCAATGTTACACATACTCTTCATGCACTTTCAAATCACACTTTCAAAGATCATTCTTCCCTTTTTGACAAGTTGTGATCATACTCACAACAAAAGTCAAACTTGACCATATTTTAGTAAAAAGTCACCCTTTTTCATTCCTTGCAAGCACTTTCTATGGTTCAGTTTTGTATTTTGCATTCCGGATTAGAAGATAGCTTTTCAAGGTTTGATGATTGTATTTCCATTCTTCTTCATATGGTAAGTTTTCCTTCAATTCTCTTATTTTAGTTAATATTCATGATGATTAGAATGTTAATTGTTGATTTTCATTATCAATTAGCCATGGGCTAATATCCTTATTGTATGGTTGCATGAATACTATGGTGAATTTAGTTCTTGTTAATCCTATCCATGAATTAGTGATCTTGATGGATTAGTTCTCTTAATAATGACTTGTATGAATGCTTGGGATGTTTAATTGGACTGTATGTGCCCAAATGGTTAGCTATGAAATGAGAATTGAGATATAAGAACTATATGCATACCAAGTGTTTGATATTTGGCTTGTATGATCAACGAGGATTGCATATTAGCCTAGGCCTCTTAATTGGAGTGTTAGGAGTTGTAGAGAGATCTAGACACCTAATAGAGCCCTTAAGCTTGTGTTATTAGAGAGATCTAGACACTAGTTGGCTTGACTAAGACATTAAGAGACCTTCTGCATGCTAGGATGGATAGGACACTAGAGGAACTATAGTAGGATTACTTCCATGTACACACCACTCTTGCTCACTTCTTTGAGGTGATAGTTAGCTTTTACTTTGCTTTGTCAAGTAGATAGAAAACATGATCTTTTTCTTGCTTTCCTAGCTATCCACCTTTGTGAACACTTGATTAGGGTCATAATTGCATGTTTTTGCATCCATTTCTAAATGGTTTTGATGTGCTTATGTTCATATTTGACCCTTAAATGCTATACTTTGTGCATATAACCCTTTTTGACAAGGAAATTGTATTTTGTAGTGAAAAATGAGCAAAATAAGAAAGAAACGAGCAAGATCAAGAAAATTCCAAGATTCTGGAGTTGAGCCAAATGGAGAAATTAATGTCCCATTTTGAAGAGCTTGAAGAGAGGGTCGCAACGTAAAAAGAATCGAGTCAATCGGAGCTCTAGAATTCAAGATATGAAGAAAACGAGGAAGTCGAGGATCGATCGCACAAGCCGAAGTTGGACTCGAGGGACCACAAGGCCAGACTCGAGCGACCACAAGCATGGACTCGAGCGACAACCCTATGGTTCGAGTTGAAGGTGATCACTCGAGTGGCCACTGTTGTCCACTCGAGTGATGCCCTGATTTCTAATTTTTTTGAAGGGTAGTTCAGTCTTTTTGCGCGTTTAATTAAGGGCATTTTGGTCCAAGCATTGTGGGCACTATAAATACTTCAAGGATTAGATTTCCAAAGAGGATCTTCATTATTTATGCTACGGGACAGAGATAAAGAGAATGTCAGTAAGACTCCAGTAAAGACAAACATTCAGACTGAGTTATTAACAAGAGACTCAGAGTACTGAATATACGAGGAAGGACAAATGTCTGAAAGTCAACTAGCCGTTTGAATGGAGAGCCAATGATCTTTCGACACGTATGTACGGAGTCTGCGCAGCATTTAATGCGGCATTTAATGCGTCTCAGAGTTGCAGGCGGTGGGACAAACTTGCCAGAATAAGCATGGCGATTAGGTCAAACAGTATTTCTAGCCTGCAACCACCCTAAAATAGGAAAGATTTGATTTGATCTCCTCCAACGGATCTATTTTGAATCTTGCCTATAAATATGGAGAGCTTTGCACCCATTCAAGGCTAACGGGAAATTTCCAAGAGAAAACTCTAAAGAATCCAAGCTCTCAAAGCATACTATAAGCAACACTCTGCAATTAAATTTCCCTAGTGTTGTAGTAGGATTCACTCTGTATTTTCTTAGATCTATAGCTCTAATATTTAGCATTGTTTTGTATTGCTAGAGCTATCTTAGTTTGAAATCAGCATACCAAACCACTCAGGGTGTGAGATTGGTTGGTTAGAAGGACTGGGACTTGTAAAATGCCCAGGGGTCAGTTCCTATGAGAGGAAGTTGGCTATCCGTGTCCCTTGGCACGTAAAACCAAGCACCTATCCTCAGAGTTTTGAGGATAGCTTCCTGTTAAATCAGGTCGTGGACGTAGGAGTTGGTTATCTCCGAACCACGTTAAAAAGACCCTTGTGTGCTGATTTACTAATTTGTTCAGGATCATAACTGTCATCATAATAAACTGAACATTCCGCATTATTTTTTTATCTTCAGGACTGAATCAATCATCCAGAATCTTAATACTATGCACTCAGCCTTAACAACCAGCTTACTAAGCAAACTCAGAGAAAATGTTTTCAGAAGCTAAAACGAGTAGAAACTAAGTGCTCACTTTCCGCACGCACTCCACCTCACTGAGATAGTAGTCCAACTGACCCGCTTCCGAGCAGTCAGTAGGTTTGTTATCTCTACTGAGCTTCCGAGCACTTTACTCACACTCAGCTTATCTGACTCATTACTGAACGGTTCCTGCTGCCCCTGTGGACCTTCAGCATACTGAGTAATTCAAGAAATCCTGACTGAGAGTGTTAGAGCATTTTTTTGAGTCTTTCAGAAAAATCTGACATCAGTGTATTCCCCCCATACACTGATTGTACTCGTTTCGGGACCAACACCAAGCATTCATACAAGTCATTAATAAGAGAACTAATCCAACAAGATCACTAATTCATGCATAGGATTAACAAGAGACTAAATTCACCATAGTATTCATACATCCATGCATCAAGGATATTAGCCCATGGCTAATTGGAAATGAAAATCAACAATGAACAATGTAAACATCATGAATATTAACTAATACAAGAGAATTAAAGGAAATACAAAATCCGACGGAATAAAGCTCAAAGCTCAAAATACAATGTTAACATCATTTTGCTAAGTCTTGATCCAAAGCACAAAATACAAAATTGAACCGCAGGAATAAATCTCTAATCACTACAAGTATGTAGGAATAAACGGATCTAAAATCCGACGGACGGATCAAAAGTTATGGAAGAAAGAAGATTGAATCCAACTAAGAACCCACTAAGTAACTACCTAAGTAACCTTTTTACTTCGGGCTTACATGAGTCAGATAAACTGACTCAAGACCTAAGTCAGGTCTTATGTACATTCAGCACAGCCTGATAGATTACACTTACTCTTCACTGACTAAGTTCAGTCCTGAGCATGCTTAGTGAACTCAGTAGAAACATCAGCCAATGGTACTTCAGGAAAGTCTTCAGGACGGATCATTAGGCTTCGTTCAGGCAATCTTCAGCAAGACTGACTGACTTCTTCAGGATGGATTACACTTCAGACTTCAGTAAATTGGGTCGACTCCAATATTCTTCAGTCTTCAGCATGTTCTTCCTGTACTAAATTACTAACCTAACTAATCTAAATTATTTAATCCTGAACAACTTATACTTCGGCAAATTCATCAAGGGTTTTGGGATCTAATCAAAATACTCAGATTGTCCCAAAAATTTCCCCCTTTTAGATGATGCCAAAACCTTTAAGCAAATTCCTATTCATCTATACAATCAACTGACTTAGTCAGTGAGAACAACTCAGTACCACCTGACAGACTAGGTACTTAGTCTATAAGATGAAAACAAGGAATGAGTTAGTACAGTTCTTGATAAGGATTCAGAAAAGTAAATTCAGGAGTCAACAAGAAGTTGTACTCAGGAAAAATAAATAACTTTATTGATTCATATAAGAGTTACAATTATCCTGAAGCTATTACAATTCCTGAACAACTATTTCCTGATCTATTCTTCATCCTTATTCCAAGCAGCTAGAGGGATTTCATACATCTCCAAGACTCGGTTCAGGACCTGCTACATCCTGTTCTGATCACCAACGGCCCCGGCAGCACGTCCTACTCTGACGACTTCTTCTGATATCGCTTTCCGGTCCAGTTGCTTGGAGTTCCTGAAGAGTGGAGAAGGGTACTTGATGAATTCCGGAGGAGCAATCTCTACACCTTCTGTGTCAGCATGTCTGATTATTTTAGCCCATAGATCCGGATGCTCCTGTGCCATCCAGTGATGGAGTATGACGTCTTTTTCTTCAAATTGATCATCCCATAACCCCACCACATAGAATAGGTAGGCCCACCTATTCCGGATCGGAATCCATACCTCCAACATTTCAACTGGAATGAAATCCTCTACGAACTGAAGAGGAGGAGGACCTTGATCTGGACTGACCACTAACTTCCTCTGAGTCTTCGTTCGAGATCCAGAAGACACAGTTTTCTTCTTCTGAACCTGCGAAGTCAGGTACTCATTGGACTCTTTTAACCGTTGGATCTGACTGAGCAGCAAAATCTCCTTCATCTTCTGTATCTTCTCCGCCTCAGTCATCACCACCTTTTCCTGAGTGGTCAACCCTGGATGCATCAGTTCCTCCATCTCCTTGTACAAAGGTTCCAGAGCGAGATCCTCAGAGGGCCTCAACCTCTTCGGATCTGAACCTTCAGCAGCTTCGATGGCAGCGACGAACCTTGTCCTTTTTCTATCCCCCGCTTTCAGTTCAGGGGGGAAGATTTTCTTCTTGACTTTACCAGTAGTAGCAATTTGCTTCTTCCCTTCTTCCCCCTCTTTGGCATCATCGTCATTGATTCGCTTAACAACTTCATTTACTGACTCCGCCAACAAAGTGAACTGACTGTCCATCTCAGTCTACTGGACCTGCAGCTGCCCAATCTGCCCCGCCATCCCTCTTAGGCGGACACTGAGCTTATCAATGGCTGAATTATGTGCAGCCTTCAGTCAACCTTCGAAGTTCTCCATTCTGTTGTCCAGGGCAGAGGCAATTTCCAACTTCTCTTGTGCGGACATCTCACTCAACAGCTCATCTTTCAATTCAGCCTTCAGCTTGGCCAGCTTTTCATCAACCAGTTGATCAATTCTTTCAGGCAGTTGTTGATCAAGAAAAGTGGCAAGCTTGTTCTCCTGCTGAGTTTGCACATCAGAGACCATTTTATTACAGCTTTGTATGGCCCCTTTTGCTTGCTCAGAGATAACAGTGAGATCTACTGAGTGTTGAGTCCGAACTTCCCCAAGAAGGTCAATGGCAGCCTGCATGTCAGTCCCCATCTCATTCAGATCACGGTCCAGTCTATGCATTTTCTTGTTCAGTAATTCAGAATTTGAACCAACCCTACTTATTTTTCTCTCGACGAGGATTACCCTTCTGTGAAGATTGGCAAGGGCTCGTGAGGAGTTCTGAACATATAGCAATTCGGGGGTGATCCATTTTCCTCTGACTCGGACCAGACCTGTTGGACCCTCTCCTGAATCCTCCGCAGTCCCGGGTCCCTGGATTGCTTCATCGGCCGGTGCACTGACCCCTTCAGTGCCACCTTGCTGATCATCATCAGCAATCACAACTACCGTCTCAGCTTTCTTCTCCTCTTCCTTCTCCTTCTCAACTCTCTGAGGCTCGGGCTCAGGATAAATACGTCAGACAGTTCTGATAAAATCTACCATCTTGATCAGGTGATGTAGAGAGTTTACATCAAAATGATCGAAGAGAGCAGCTTCCGATTCAGCAATATTGTCCCATCCTCTCGACTCCCCGAGCTGACTGAGTTCAGGCCAGGTGGCATTCCGGATCATAGCAAAGGTGCGAAGTTGCACAACTGCTTCCTTCTGAGCATCTGAGAGGTCAGGAAACCTCTTTTCCACCATCTCAGCAGCCGTTCCCCTTGCCACTATCTCAAAGTCTGACAATGTGTTCTCGTCAGGCGCAGGGAATGGCCACGGAGCTTCAGCCTGAACCCCTTCAGAAATCACTTCTGAATTCCTCCCTCCTGAGCAAGTTCCCCCTGATCCTCACACGAGGGGGCATCCACACCCTGATAAGATGATGCAATGTCAAGGATTAGTGGGTTCGGATAAGTGGATGCAACATTCGGAATGGCAGAGATAGGAGCGATTTCAAGAGCAGCCTGAGCTGATTCCCTCTCCGGATGTGCATGGTGAATAATTTCTTCAGCAGCCTGCTCTTCCACGAGCTTCTTCTTTCGCTCCTCTGAACCTGGATATAAGAATGTCAGCTTCTGTTGCTTGGGTCCTACGGGCTTAGGTTTGTCCTCCGCTGGCTTTGCAGTCTCGGCCTCTGAAGATTTGCTCGCCTGAGCCTTGACTCTCCCAGTCGTGCTCCCCTGCGCCTTCTTCTTCTGAGTCCTTGGTCTTTTCTTGGTGCCAGCATCACCGGAGTAAGCTCTGACAAGATCGATTTTCACTGGAATCTCGAGTGATTGGGCTTGATCCACATCACCGAGATCCAGGGTCTCCAAGATCAGAGAAATCTTGGTGCCAAAGTGCATTTTGGCCTCAAATATCGCCTGACCCTCCGGCGAGTATTTAATTTTGTTGGTCTCAGCTACCAGCAATTGGAGGAAGTAATCCTCCCAGTTAAAGTTATGCACTGAGGCGTTAGAGATTGCCATCATTGTATACAGTTTTGACCGCGAGATCTGCTCTAGCCCTCCTGCAATCCCCATCACGCCCTGACTCGTCAGGTCAAAGAAATGACGATTCTCTGTTCTCAGCACGGATTTATTCAGGCCCGACCTTAGGACCACATCACCATCGCAGAGGGACTGGAGATAATCCTTCTCAGTCCCAAACCCATAATCAACAGGGCTTCGACCAGAATGCGGAAGATTAAAAACCTCCTTAATCTTCTGCCTCAGATTGGGAGTGACCCACCTCCTGGTCATCTCCTCCTCACCATCCTTCCCCTTCACACAAGAAGTTAGGGGAATGCACGTCTCCCACTCCTGGGAATCCTTGTTCTGTGCCATTTTGAGATAAAAGGCAGCAACAAGTCTGGGATGCAGTCTCTGGGGTCTGGAAGTGATGAAACGCAAAAGACCTGCATTTTCGAAAAGTTCTTTAACAGGCAGTATATCAGGATGATTGGAGGTAAAATCTCCAAATGGTTCCCAGTGTATTTCATTTCTCTAGTGAAAGAGGTTTCCAAAGAATGAATCCACCGAAGGAGAAGCCATGGAAATAATATGAAGAAATGAAGAAGATCGATTTCCAGAGAAAAATATATTAAGAAAAGATTTAGGTGCATAAAGGTTTCAAAAGCACAAACTTCCCTTATTTATACTAAAATTCAGTTATAATCGGATGGCTCAGAAAATAGTGACTTATGAGATTCAACGATTAAGATTAAAAACGCGAGATGCATGAAGATTCTTCAGTTTTCAATAGTTATGAGTCAAAGACTTTATCGAAAACTGTTCCCGCCCATTATGCATTAAATGCGCATCAGAGCATGTCCGTATTTAATTCAAATAAATTGCATTAAATAATAACTGAAAATTAAATGAATGGCTGGGATTAAATGACAAATTAAATTGATTTGACAATACGGCAAACAGTATCAAGGATGATGCATGCAGGATATGATAACTGAAAGAAAATCAGGAAACATACCAGTCAGTCAGATTTGTATTCTGACTGATACCACGTGTGACCTATCAGGGTGAGAAGCCTTGAATTCAGTGTCCTAAATCTTAGTCAGTCTAAACTGATCATCCCTTTCAACTGAATGTTCCCCCTACAACCATTCATCTTCTCTCTGAGATTCCTTCATCCTGAGTCCATATTAGTCATTCCCCTTAACCTTGTGCATTCTGATCAGAGATTCAGATTGAATCTCGTAAGCCTGGGTCAAGGAGTCCTAACTCTACTGATAACTCAACAAACCTAGTTTCAGGCAAAGCCTTAGTCAGAAGGTCAGCTCTCTGTTTATCAGTAGGGACTCTCTCCATCCTGATGTCCTTCTTTTCGACAGGATCTCTGATAAAGTGACGCCTGATGTCTACATGCTTACACCTTGTGTGTAAGACTGGGTTTTGGGATATGGCAATGGCACTATTATTGTCACAATAAATTGGGACTTCAGTGGCCTCAACTTGGTAGTCTCTCAGTTGCTGTTTCAGCCAAAGGATCTGAGAGCAGCAACTGCCTGCCGCCATATACTCAGCCTCAGTAGTAGACATTGCAACACTGGTTTGCCTCTTAGAAAACCAAGAGATCAGCTTACTCCCTAGAAACTGACATGTTCCTGTAGTTAATTTCCTATCAAGCCTACAACCTCCATAATCTGCATCTGAATAGCCAGTCAATTCTAGGTTGTCATCAGAGGGATACCAAAGTCCTAGATTTACTGTACCTCTCAGGTATTTTAGTATCTTTTTGGCACTCTCTAGATGACTCTTCTTTGGATCAGACTGATACCTTGCACAAACTCCAACGGTGTAAGTGATGTCAGGACGACTAGCAATCAGATACAATAAGGATCCTATCAGTGCCCTATATTCAGTCTGATTTACTGAGACTCCTTCTTTGTCAGGGTCCAGCTTCTCATTTGTGTTCATGGGAATACGTGAGACTTTGCTGGACTGAACTCTGAATTTCTGAATCAAGACCCTCGCATACTTGGACTGATTAATGAAGATTCTAGAGTCAGTTTGCCTGACTTGGAGACCCAGAAAGAAATTCATTTCACCCATCATTGACATCTCAAATTTCCCAGTCATCAGCTTGGAGAATTTCTCACAAAGCTTCAGATTAGGAGATCCAAATATTATGTCATCCACATAAATCTGAACCAAGAGAATGTCCACCCCTTCGGAAATCCTGAAGAGGGTCCTGTCCACTGTTCCTTTCACGAATCCGTGGTCTATCAGGAATTGGGATAGTGTATCATACCAAGCTCTCGGAGCTTGCTTCATTCCATAAAGAGCTTTCTTCAGGTGATATACCTTGTCACCAACTTCGAACCCTGGAGGTTGTTCAACATAAACCTCTTCGTTCAGTACACCATTCAGAAAGGCACTCTTTACGTCCATCTGATACACTTTGAATTTCTTGAATGTTGCATATGCCAGAAACAACCTGATTGCTTCAAACCTTGTGACTGGAGCAAAGGTCTCATCATAGTCGATTCATTCGGCCTGAGAGTAGCCCTTTGCCACTAGTCTGGCCTTATTCCTGACAACAACATTCTTTTCATCCCTCTTGTTCTTAAAAACCCACTTGGTGCCAATAACATGTTGACGCCTAGGTCTCTCAACTAACTCCCAAACCTGATTCCGCTCAAACTGATTGAGCTCATCCTGCATGGCTAGGATCCAGTTGGGATCAGCAAGAGGTTCTTCTAAGTTCTTAGGTTCCTGATCACTCAGGAAACAACAAAACATGGCGCTCTAGCCAAAGGACAACCTCGTCCTGACCCCCTCATTGATATCACCAA
Source organism: Prunella vulgaris (assembly GCA_026898435.1). Classification (NCBI taxonomy): domain Eukaryota; kingdom Viridiplantae; phylum Streptophyta; class Magnoliopsida; order Lamiales; family Lamiaceae; genus Prunella; species Prunella vulgaris. Next base: position 52,646 of record JAPKLY010000192.1, read on the forward strand.
TGATATCAGCCAATGAGTGATCATCTAGCCACCGCCTCCTGCTGACGGGAGCACTGGGAGCTGCTGACGTTCCCTCGCCTGAACCTGAAACATTAATCTCAACAATAACAGGCAAAGAAGTGGAACGAGCAAGAACAGGGGATACTGAGTCATTTCCTGAGGGTTGTCCAATATCAGAGAAAGTGTTTCTCCCTACAGTACTGGACTCAGTAACTGTCTCAGGTGCAGAAGCATCATCACCGACAGTACGTACCTCAGGTTGAGTCTGTCCCTCCGTCTGAGACACAACATTTTCCGAGGCTGGGGCTTGCTGAGGGTTGGCCTGAGGTCAATCCTGATCTTCATCATCATCATCCCATCCTTTGGGAGCACTGACAAGTTTGATCTTGAATTCGGGATTCTTCAGGCTCAGTCTCGTTATCCTCTTGATAACCCCCTCAGTGTCAGGACTCGCAACCTGTTTTCTATGCACTGATGCAGTCTCATCAAACACAACATGAGGTGTTTCCTCCACACAAAGGGTCCGACAGTTATACACCCTGAAAGATTTACCGATTGAGGAGTATCCTAAGAAAACTCCCTCATCAGATTTGCTATCAAAGGCTTTCAGCTGGTCTTTCCCATTGTTCAGGATGAAACACTTACACCCAAAAATATGGAAATAGGAGATGTGAGGCTTCCCCTTGTTCCAAGTTTCATAAGGTGTCTGAGCATGTTGTTTGTTCAGCATAGATCGGTTCTGAGTGTAGCAAGGAGTGTTGATTGCTTCAGCCCAGTACTTCTTGGGCAGTCCTAATTCAGTAAACATGGTCCTGGCAGCTTCGTTCAGGGTCCGATTTCTTCTCTCAGCTACCCATTCTGCTGAGGGGTCCTGGCTGCAGAAGTCTCATGAGCTATACCATGGTTAGTACAAAAGTCAGTTATAATAGAGTTGATAAACTCTGTTCCTCGATCTGATCGGATACTGACTATGCTCTGACCCTGTTCAGTACTCAATTGTTTGAGTAATTCTGGAAGCTTGACCTGAGTCTCCTTCTTGTTCAGCAAGAAAATAATCCATGTATACCTGGAATAATCATCAACAACAACAAGGGTATATTTCCTACCATTTATGCTGACAGGAGTAACTGGACCAAAGAGATCCATGTGCAGGAGCTGAAGCACTCTGTCAGTGGAGAAGGCTTTCTTCTCTTTGAATGATGCTTTGGTTTGCTTGCCTTCCTGACATGCTCCGCACACATGGTCTTTGCTAAAACCTTCATTAGGTAGACCATCTACAAGAGAAAGTCTAGAAATTTTGTTAATAATCTTGAAGTTTAAGTGACTCAGGCGTTTATGCCAAAGCCAACTGAGCTCAGAGGAGCTCTTATCAACCAAACAAGTTTCAGGAGGACTGCTCTTGAAGTCAGCAAAATATACATTGCCCCTCCTGATACCTGTGATCAGAACCTGAGGCCTCCTCTGACTGAGGTTTCTTCCACCCTGAGCATTCCTGGGCTGAGCCTGAGAAGTGCTAGGGGCAGAATTCTTTCCAGTTTGAGGATTCCTAGGTTGAGCCTTGGAGTTCCCTCGATCTGTCTTCCTCGACTCAGGTTGAAAAGCCTTGACCTTTCCCTTAGGTTTTGGTCTTGGTTCCTCAGTCCTTTGTCTGACAGGTTCAGCAGGCATTTTCTCCTTCCCTTTGTCTTTATCCTGACGAGCAACACTTGAGCTCTTGTCATCAGTTTGGGCAGGGACAAACTTCTTCCGAGAATTGCTCCCTGAAGCACCTCTCTTCTTTTTGCCCTTTGGGTCTTTTGAGGCATCATAGCCTAACCCAGCTTTAGCAACATCAGTCAGCTGAGAGAAACTAGTTAACTCATCAACCACTTGGGTAGATGTGTATAACTTCTTCAGCTTAACCTCAAGATGCCCATTTGTTTCTTTCAGAGCCTCAATTTCAGTGGTGTACTGAAGCACCAACTCTTCATGAGCTTTCTCTTTTGAGATCAGCTCAAGATCCCAAGCAGTTTGCTCAGCACAAAGGCGAGCTTGCCACTCAGTTTCGAACATTATTCTTAGAGCAATTTGCTCAATCATCAGCCATTCCTGAGCAAGGAACAGATCAGTATCACGAGTCTCAATCAGCGAGCTGACTAAACCCTTCATTCTTTCTACCTCAAGTGGAGCTTCATCATACTTGTTCCGAGCATGAAGCAGCTCTTCCTAAAGATGTACTAATCTGAGGGCTTCCTCAGTATCTCTTACTCTGAGAGACTCAATTAACCGATCGTTCTCCCCACTCAGTTGCGCATTCACATCCACTGTGTGAGTATGAGTCTCCTACAGCCTTGAGAAGTCAACCATCAATTGCTCTAGGGCAAGCTGAAGGTCGAGTTCTCCTACTGAATCTGAGCTAAGCTCAGGTGCATGATCAGGAGAAGAGGCAGAAGAACATACCTCATCATCTGCCATCAGGCAGAGGTCATCATACTCCTCATCGGAGAAGAGTTCAGGGGACCGGCATCCTGGGCCATCTGAATATGAGGAATCCTCAGCAAGCAACGCTCTCCGGTCTGATGCCCTGAGCTCTCTCTTGGCTCTCCGATCCTCTCGCTCACGAGCACTGAGCTCCGAACAATCATACTGGTAACACTGATCTGCATCAGAAGCAAACTTCTTGTCAGTGTACCTTTTATCAGATGACTCCTTCCTGCTCCCTGATGATCGTTCAGGTTTGGAGCTGGATCTTTTGGGCTCATCATCTCTTCTCTTCTCAGCTCTTCGCCACTCAGGCTCATTGTGATCCCTCCTGAAATATGAACCCTTCCTTTCTTCTCTACGGGGGCTCGATCTCCTAGGGCTGGAGTACCTGCGATCACGGCTGCAGTATAAAATTTCTTGTACTCCAAGGCTAGCTCATCCTTGTTCATGTCCTTCAGAGACTTAGAGCCAGATCCAGCCTCAGGTTCAGGGGTAGCTTTATGAGCCACGCTCTTTTCCTTTTCAGGAGTCTTCTCCTCACTAACTTCCTCATTGACAACACCCATCTTCTTCATCCTATTGAGGTCGAATTCCAGAGCCTTTAACTCTGAGAATAGGTGAGAGTGAGTAATGTTTATAAGATCCTGAGTGTTTTTCAACAAGATTACTCCTGTGTCCCATCTTTCTGGGAGACAGTTCAGGATTTTAGAAGACACCTCCCTCTTGGGAAACTCCTTCCCAAGGGTTGCTAGCTCGTTCATCATCTTAATGAACCGAGCTTCCATCTGATCGATGGATTCTCCCTCTAAGCGAATTCTCGTAAGAAACGGTATGGAGTATAATGTTCTTAGCAACATTATCCAGTCCGATTTGCTTAATCTGATCAGAATTAAGCGCGGACCTCTCCACTTCTTCATCTCCGGCAGCTGGAACAGGAACATTGCTGGCAACGGGCCAGGTCGTCTAAAGATTCCTCATGAATTTGATCGGACCTTGCTCAATCACCAAAGGCATCTGATCATGGATGGAATAGAGATGTGCAAGTACCCTGAATTTCCAATAGTCATAATTGTCAATAGAGAATTCAGGAAGATTGCCCTCGAGGCATTTAGAACCGGATGCAATGACATGCAACTTTTAGAAACAAGATCTGTTCAGTAGACCACCAAAAGTTTCTCCTCAGAAACTGTTGGTAAACAAAGTCAGTGGTCTTTTGAACCACTGCTCTGATACCACTTGTTGGTCCCAAAACGAGTACAATCAGTGTATGCGGGGGGAATACACTGATGTCAGATTTTTCTGAAAGACTCAGAAAAATGCCCTAACACTCTCAGTCAGGATTTCTTGAATTACTCAGTATGCTGAAGGTCCACAGGGGCAGCAGGAACCGTTCAGTAATGAGTCAGATATGCTGAGTGTGAGTAAAGTGCTCAGAAGCTCAGTAGAGATAACAAACCTACTGACTGCTCGGAAGCGGGTCAGTTGGACTACTATCTCAGTAAGCTAGAGTGCGTGTGGAAAGAGAGCCCTTAGTTTCTACTCGTTTTAGCTACTGAAAACATTTTCTCTGAGTTTGCTTATTAAGCTGGTGGTTAAGGCTGAGTGCACAGTATTAAGATTCAGGATGATTGATTCAGTCCTGAAGATAACAAAATAATGCGGAATGTTCAGTTTATTATGATGACAGTTATGATCCTGAACAAATTAGTAAATCAGCACACAAGGGTCTTTTTAACGTGGTTCGGAGATAACCAACTCCTACGTCCACGGCCTGATTTAACAGGAAGCTATCCTCAAAACTCTGAGGATAGGTGCTTGGTTTTACGTGCCAAGGGACACGGATAGCCAACTTCCTCTCTTAGGAACTGACCCCTGGGCGTTTTACAAGTCCCAGTCCTTCTAACCAACTAATCTCACACCCTGAGTGGTTTGGTATTCTGATTTCCAACTAAGATAGCTATAGCAATACAAAATAATGCTAAATATTAGAGCTATCGATCTAAGCATATACAGAGTGAATCCTACTACAACACTAGGGAAATTTAATTACAGAGTGTTGCTTATAGTATGCTTTGAGAGCTTGGATTCTTGAGAGTTTTCTTTTGGAAATTTCCCGTTAGCCTTGAATGGGTTCAAGGCTCTCCATATTTATAGGCAAGATTCAAAATAGATCCGTTGGAGGAGATCAAATTAAATCTTTCCTATTTTAGGGTGGTTGCAGGCTAGAAATACTATTTGACCTAATCGCCATGCTTATTCTGGCAAGTTTGTCCCACCTCCTGCAACTCTGAGACTCATTAAATGCCGCATTAAATGCAGCGCAGACTCCGTACATATGTGTCGAAAGATCATTGGCTCTCCATTCTAACGACAAGTTGACTTTTAGACATTTGTCCTTCCTCGTATATTCAATACTCTGAGTCTCTTGTTAATAACTCGGTCTGAATGTTTGTCTTTACTGGAGTCTTACTGACATTCTCTTTGTCTCTGTCCCATAGCATAAATAACCTTTTTGCTTTAGACTTACATGATTCACATAAACTGAACCAATGCCTAAGTCAGGTCTTATGTGCATTCAGCACAGCCTGATAGGTTATTCAGCCCAGTATGTGTAACCTTTTTACTTCGGGCTTACATGAGTCAGATAAACTGACTGAAGACCTAAGTCAGGTCTTATGTACATTCGGCACAGCCTGATAGATTACACTTACTCTTCACTGACTAAGTTCTGTCCTGAGCATGCTTAGTGAACTCAGTAGAAACATCAGCCAATGGTACTTCAGGAAAGTCTTCACGACGGAACATCAGGCTTCGTTCTTCAGCTTCAGTTCAGGCAATCTTCAGCAAGACTGACTGACTTCTTCAGGATGGATTACACTTCAGACTTCAGTAAATTGGGTCGACTCCAATATTCTTCAGTCTTCAGCATGTTCTTCTTGTACTGAATTACTAACCTAACTATCCTGAATTATTTAATCCTGAACAACTTATACTTCGGCAAATTCATTAGGGGTTTTGGGATCTAATCAAAATACTCAGATTGTCCCAACAATTGAGATGTTAAATTGGATTGTATGCCTTATATGTTTTAGCAATGAAATGAGAATTGAGCTATAAGAACTTTATGCATGCCAAGTGTTTGATATATTGCTTGTATGACCAATGAGAATTGTATATTAGCCTAGACCTCTTAATTGGAGTATTGGAAGTTGTAGAGAGATCTAGACATCCAATAGAGCCCTTACCTTGTGTTGTAGAGAGATCTAGACACTAGTTGGCTGAACTAAGACACCAATACACCTTTTGCATGCTAGGATGGATAGGATTCTAGAGGAACCATAGTAGGATTACTTCCATGTACCCTTCAGACTTGCTCACTTCTTTGAGGTGATAGTTAGGATTTACTTTGCTTTGCAATAGTAGATAGAATCCTGGATGGTTTTCTTGCTTTCCTAGCTATTAGCCTTTTGTAGACATTCAATGCTTGCTTGATATCGCATCATTTCCCTGTGTTCGATATTTAACTTAGTTAACTTGCCACGAAAACAACGACCACGTTCACTTGCGTGGAAATCATCACGATTTTGGCAAACAAGTTTTTGGCGCTGTTGCCGGGGAAACGGTCTCTTTGTCAAGCTAGTTGATGTTTGTTTACATTTCTTTTCTTTATTTTGTTTCTTTGTTTATTTTAACTATTTTTGGTTAGGGTTGATACTTGCTTATTTTTGTAGGAGTGAGCTCGATTGAGATGGGCGAATACAACCTTTGCTCGTATTCCCCACAAGACACATATCCTCCTAATTCATTCACCTATCAACCTTACCCATATCAACCACCACCTCCACAAGAAGAATCTTATCCTTATTCTCCTAATCCGTACACCTATCAAAACTCCTACTCTTATGAGGATCCATATTCATATACCTCTTACGAAGAACCATATTCCTACACTCTACCCATTCCTATGCCTTGCCATCAAGAAGAAAATCCTCCTATCCATTTAGATGAGACTCTAGCTCAAATTCTTAAGAAATTGGAAGAAATGAGAATGAAAGGTAAAAGGTGCTTTGAGAGGTCAAACAAGAAGTTTGATGAAATGTTCATGTCTCGAAGTCATCAAATCAAGAGTTTAGAGTTCCAAATAGAGCAGTTGAGAATTCAAGCCAATGAGATACGTGAGGAGGAAGATGGGGGTAGTGATGAAGATGAAGGGGATGTGGAAAGCATGGGGGAAGAAGGGAATGTGGAAGATGAACAAGATGATCATCATAAGGAGAAGAAATCTCTTTCTATTTTAGATTGTATTGGAGCTAAAATATCTATTGAACCTTCTCATGCTAACATTGACTATGAGATTCCTATTATTAATGATGATATTGCTTATAAATTTCCCCATGTTACATTGATTAGGGGTCAAGAAGAAGAGAAGGATGGACTAGAAGAAGAAGAAAGAGAAGAATGTGAAAAGGAAGAGGAAGAAGAAGAAATTGATAAAAGTGAAGAGGATGATGAAGATGAGGATGAGCATAATGAGTACAAGGATCTTTATGATCAAATTGATTTTGATGTTGATGATAGAAAAGTAGAAATCCTACGTGAGGTCAAAGAAGATAAAGATGATTATGAAGAGATCAAATTTGCTCATGCTCAAGATACCTCCGATTTTAAGAGCTTTATGAATCATTTTTACAATTATCTTGAGTATGATATTAATCCTCTTTATGATGATAATGATGATGATATTTCATTTGCTTGCATTGATAGGAATCAAGAACAAGAGGTGGAGAATAAGGAAGGAGAAGATTCAAGGGGAGGAAAAGAGAAAGGAAAAGAAGAGGTAGATGAATGTCCACCTATGGACATGAGCTTCATGGAGGAAGAACAACAAAATGAAGTGGAAGATGAACTTCAAGGAGAAATGAGCATTTCTAAACTCTTAAACTCTTCCACTTATGCTTACATTGATAATGTTGTTCATGTTGATTTCATCTTGCCTCTTGATATATTTGATCATAAGTTAGAATTGCGAATCCTCTTGAATCTATTTGATAGTAGGAGATGGGGGTAGATTGGTATGATGAGAAGAAATGAAGAGAAAAATCCTTGTGCTTACAAATATAAAATGATAAGGAAAGTAGGGGTATGGGGTAGAAATCCTACTTGTTTCCTTGATCATTATGCTTTAAGATTAGAGTGGGATGACAAGGATGACAGTTATCCTTGGCCATTTAGCTAACATTTGTGCATCCGGCTAGGGGACGTTAAATCCAAGCGCTAGATGGGAGGCAACCCATCCTAATATTTTCTTGCTTATTAGGATTGCTTTGTAGTTTAGATAGTGTATTGTTTTGATTTGCTTGATATGAGTTGGTGTATTCTATTACCTTTGTTGGTGCATGTGATTTATCCAAGTTTGGGGGTGTTGCCTCTTGGAATATATGGTGATTTCTTGGCTTACTTGAGCTTATACATGCATTGTTTTTTTTTATTGATTCTTTGCAAATCCTGTTTTCATCACTCTCTTCCAAATTTTTAGGATCTTTGATCCGAAAAAGTTTGGGGGTGTGTGTGTTTTGGTTCTTCAAATGTTAGATTTGCAATGAAGTGTGAGCTTGAGAAGGATGTCTTGAGGAGAATTTTCTCTCACTTTGCCAAGAAAGACATTTTCATGTAAGTGGCAATTTACTCTCCTATTCTTAATCCCAACTCAAGGTACGTCTTTACACTTATCTCTCCCTATGTGCTTCCATTCCTAGGGTTAGTTTGCTTGATTTTAGATTGCGATTTTGAGCTTAAGGGTTCACTCTTGTTGTATTGTTCTTTGATTTGTGCATTGCATGATCTTTTCTTCACTCTTTGCCAAACTTTTGAGACCTATGGTCCAAAAAAGTTTGGGGGGGTGTGTTCGTTTTGCAAATCTCATTGCAATGCTGTGCTTTTGTTGATTCTTAGTGTTGGTCCCGAAACGAGTATAAATCAGTGTATGGGGGGAATACACTGATATCAAATTTTTCTGAAAGACTCAAAAAAATGCTCTAACACTCTGAGTCAGGATTTCCTGAAATACTCAGTAAGCTGAAAGTCCACAGGGGCAGCAGGGACCGTTCAGTAACGAGTCAGATAAGCTGAGTGTGATTGAAGTGCTCGAAAGCTCAGTAGAGATAACAAACCTACTGACTGCTCAGAAGCGAGTCAGTTGGACTACTATCTCAGTGAGCTAGAGTACGTGCGGAAAGTGAGCCCTTAGATTCTACTCGTTTTAGTTTCTTAAAACATTTTCTCTGAGTTTGCTTAGGAAACTGGTGGTTAAGGCTGAGTGCACAGTATTAAGATTCAGGATGATTGATTCAGTCCTGAATATAAAAACAATGCAGAATGTTCAGTTTAGTATGATGACAGTTATGATCCTAAACACGTAAGTAAATCAGCACACAAGGGTCTCTTTAATGTGGTTCGTAGATAACCAACTCCTACGTCCACGACCTGATTTAACAGGAAGCTATCCTCAAAACCCTGAGGATAGGTGCTTGGTTTTACGTGCCAAGGGACACGGATAGCCAACTTCCTCTCTTAGGAACTGACCCCTGGGCGTTTTACAAGTCTCAGTCCTTCTAACCAACCAATCTCACACCCTGAGTGGTTTGGTATTCTTGGTTTCCAACTAAGATAGCTCTAGCAATACAAAAATAATGCTGAATATTAGAGCTATCAATCTAAGCAAAAACAGAGTGAATCCTACTACAACACTAGGGAAATTTAATTGCAGAGTGTTGCTTATAGTATGCTTTGAGAGCTTGGATTCTTGAGAGCTTTCGCTTGGAAATTTCCCTTTAGCCTTGAATGGGTGCAAGGCTCTCTGTATTTATAGGCAAGATTCAAAATAGATCCGTTGGAGGAGATCAAATCAAATCTTTCCTATTTTAGGGTGGTTGCAGGCTAGATATACTGTTTGACCTAATCACCATGCTTAATCTGGCAAGTTTGTCCCGCCGCCTGCAACTCTGAGACACATTAAATGCCGCATTAAATGTTACGCAGACTCCGTACATACGTGTCGAAAGATCATTGGCTTTCCGTTCAAACGGCTAGTTGACCTTCAGACATTTGTCCTTCCTCGTACATTCAATACTCTGAGTTTCTTGTTAATAACTCAGCCTGAATGTTTGTCTTTATCGGAGTCTTACTGACATTCTCTTGTCTGTTGTCCCATAGCATAAATAACCTTTTTGCTTTGGACTTACATGGTTCAGGTGAACTGAACCAAGGCCCGAGTCAGGTCTTATGTGCATTCAGCACAGCCTGATAGGTTTATTCAGCCCAGCAAGTGTAACCTTTTTTCTTTGGTCTTACATAATTCAGGTAAACTGAACTAATACATAAGTCAGATCTTATGTGCATTCAGCACAGCCCGATAGGTAACACTTACTCTTCACTGACTAAGTTCTGTCCTGAGTATGCTTAGAGTGCTCAGTAGAAATATCAGCCAATGGTACTTCAGGATAGTCTTCAGAACAGCTTATCAGGCTTCGTTCTTCAGCTTCAGTACAGGCAATCTTCAGCAGACTTCAGTAAATTGGGTCGACTCCAATATTCTTTAGTCTTCAGCACGTTCCTCCCTGAACTGAATTCCTAACCTAACTATCCTGAACTATACAATTCTGAACAACTGTACTTAGGCAAATTCATCAGGGGTTTTGGGATCAAATCAAAATACTCAGATTGTCCATACACTTACCCCCTTTTTGATGATGCCAAAACCCTTAAGCAAATTCCTATTCATCTATACAATCAACTGACTTAGTCAGTGAAAACAACTCAGTACCACCTGACAAACTAGGCACTTAGTCTATAAGATGAAAACAAGGAATGGGTTAGTACAGTTCTTGATAAGGATACAAAAAAGAAAATTCAGGAGTCAACAAGAAGTTGTACTCAGGAAAATAAAATAACTTCATAGATTGATATAGGAGTTACAGGTATCCTGAAGCTATTACAATTTCCTGAACAACTAGCTCCTGATCTAGTCTTCATCCTTATTCCAAGCAGCTTGAGGAATTTCATACATCTCCAAGACTCAGTTCAGGACCTGCTTCATCCTGTTCCGATCACCAACTGCCCCGGTAGCGCGTCCTACCCTGACGACTTCTTCTGATATCGCCTTCCGGTCCAGTTGCTTGGAGTTCCTGAAGAGTGGAGGAGGATACTTGATGAATTCCGGAGGAGCAATCTCTACACCTTCATTGTCAGCATGCCTGATAATTTTAGCCCAGAGATCCGGATGCTCCTGTGCCATCCAGTGATGGAGTATGACGTCTTTTTCTTCAGATTGATCATCCCATAACCCCACCACATAGAATAGGTACGCCCACCTATTCCGGATAGGAATCCATACCTCCAACATCTCAACCGGGATGAAATCCTCTACAAACTGAAGTGGAGGAGGACTTTGACCTGGATTGACCACCATTTTCCTCTGAGTCTTCATTCGAGATCCAGAAGGCACAGATTTCTTCTTCTGAACCTGCGAAGTCAGATACACATTGGACTCTTTCAATCGTTGGATCTGACTGAGGAGCGAAATCTCCTTCATCTTCGCAATCTTCTCCGCCTCAGTCATCACCATTTTCTTCTGAATGGTCAACCCCGGGTGCATCTGTTCCTCCATCTCAGTATATAAGGATTCTAGAGCAGGATCTTCAGAGGACCTCAACCTCTTCGGATCTGAACCTTCAGCAGCTTCGATGGCAGCGACGGACCTTGTCCTTTTTCTGTCCGCAGCTTTCAGTTCAGGGGGGAAGATTTTCTTCTTGGCTTTTCCAGTAGTAGCAATTTGCTTCTTCCCTTCTTCTGCCTTTTTGGCATCATCGTCGTTGATTCGGCCAACAACCTCATTTACTGACTCCGCCAATAAGGTGAACTGACTGACCACCTCAGTCTGCTTAGCCTGCAGTTGCCCTATCTGCCCCGCAATCCCTCTCAGACCAACACTGAGCTTGTCAATAGCTGAATTATGTTCAGCCTTCAGTCGACCTTCAAAGCTCGTCATTCGGTTGTCCAGGGAAGAGGCAATCTCCATTTTCTCCTGTGCGGACATTTCACTCAGCAGCTCCTCCTTCAGTTCAGCTTTCAGCTTGGCCAGCTTCTCATCAACCAGTTGATCAATCCTCTCAGGCAGTTGTTGATCAAGAAAAGTAGCAAGTTTATTCTCCTATTGAGTTTGTGCATCAGAGACCTTTTGATTGCAGCTTTGAATGGCCCCTTTTGCTTGCTCAGTAATAATAGTGAGATCTATTGAGTGTTGTGTCTGAACTTCACCGAGTAGGTCGATTGCAGCATGCATATCAGTACCCATCTCGTTCAGGTCTCGATCCAGCCTATGCATCTTCTTATTCAGAACTTCAGAATTTGAACCAACCCGACTTGTCTTTCTCTCGACGAGGATTACCCTTCTGTGAGGATTGGCAAGAGCTCGTGAGGAGTTCTGAACATATAGTAACTCTGGGGTGATCTATTTTCCTTTGACTCGGATCAGACCTATTGGACCCTCTCCTGAAGCCTCTGCAGTCCCGGGTCCCAGGAGTACTTCATCGGCTGGTGCACTGACCCCTTCAGTGCCACCTTGCTGAGTGTCATCAGCAATCACAACTACCTCCTTCTCAGCTTCTTTCTCTTCCTATACCCTTTCAGACTCGGGCTCAGGATAAATGTGCCGGACAATTTTGATAAAGTCTACCATCTTGATCAAATGATGTAGAGAGTTTACGTCAAAGTGATCGAAGAGAGCAGCTTCAGTTTCAGCCATTTTGTCCCATCCTTTCTGTTGGGACAATCTGAGTATTTTGATTAGATCCCCTAATGAATTTGCCGAAGAACATGCTAAAGACTGAAGAATATTAGAGTCGAAATAATTTACTGAAGTCTGAAGTGTAATCCATCCTGAAGAAGTCAGTCAGTCTTGCTGAAGATTGCCTGAACTGAAGCTGAAGAACGAAGCCTGATGATCCATCGTGAAGACTATCCTGAAGTACCATTGGCTGATGTTTCTACTGAGTACACTAAGCATGCTCAGGACAGATCTTAGTCAGTGAAGAGTAAATATAACCTATCAGGCTGTGCTGAATGCACTTAAGACCTGACTTAGGCCTTGGTTCAGTTTACCTAAATCATGTAAGACCAAAGTAAAGAGGTTACACATACTGGGCTGAATAACCTATCAGGCTGTGCTGATTGCACATAAGACCTGACTCGAGCATTAGTTCAGTTCACCTGAACCATGTAAGTCCAAAGCAAAAAGGTTATTTATGCTATGGGACAGAGACAAAGAGAATGTCAGCAAGACTCCAATAAAGACAAACATTCACACTGAGTTATTAACAAGAGACTCAGAGTACTGAATATACGAGGAAGGACATATGTCTGAAAGTCAACTAGCCGTTAGAACGGAGAGCCAATGATCTTTCAACACGTATGTACGGAGTCTGCGCAGCATTTAATGCGGCATTTAATGCGTCTCAGAGTTGCAGGCGGTGGGACAAACTTGCCAGAATAAGCATGGCGATTAGGTCAAACAGTATTTCTAGCCTGCAACCACCCTAAATTAGGAAAGATTTGATTTGATCTCCTCCAACGGATCTATTTTGAATCTTGCCTATAAATATGGAGAGCCTTGCACCCAGTCAAGGTCAACGGGAAATTTCCAAGAGAAAACTCTCAAGAATCCAAGCTCTCAAAGAATACTATAAGCAACACTCTGCAATTAAATTTCCCTTGTGTTGTAGTAGGATTCACTCTGTATTTGCTTAGATCGATAGCTCTAATATTTAGCATTGTTTTGTATTGGTAGAGCTATCTTAGTTGGAAACCCCGAATACCAAACCACTCAGGGTGTGACATTGGTTGGTTAGAAGGCCTGGGACTTGTAAAACGCCCAGGGGTCAGTTCCTAAGAGAGGAAGTTAGCTATCCGTGTCCCTTGACACGTAAAACCAGGCACCTATCCTCAGGGTTTTGAGGATAGCTTCCTGTTAAATCAGGTCGTGGACGTAGGAGTTGGTTATCTGCGAACCACGTTAAAAAGACCCTTGTGTGCTGATTTACTATTTTGTTCAGGATCATAACTGTCGTCATAATAAACTAAACATTCCGCATTATTTTGTTATCTTCAGGACTGAATCAATCATCCTGAATCTTAATACTGTGCACTCAGCCTTAACCACCAGATTACTAAGCAAACTCAGAGAAAATGTTTTCAGAAGTTAAAATGAGTAGAAACTAAGGGCTCACTTTCCGCACGCACTCTAGCTCACTAAGATAGTAGTCCAACGGACCCGCTTCCGAGCAGTCAGTAGGCTTGTTATCTCTACTGAGCTTCCGAGCACTTTACTCACACTCAGCTTATCTGACTCGTTACTGAACAGTTCCTGCTGCCCCTGTGGACCTTCAGCATACTGAGTAATTCAGGAAATCCTGACTGAGAGTGTTAGAGCATTTTTCTGAAGTCTTTCAGAAAAATTTGACATCAGTGTATTCCCCCCCATACACTGATTATACTCGTTTCGGGACCAACACTCTCGACTCCCCGAGCTAACTTAGTTCAGGCCAGGTGGCATTCCTGATCATGGCATAGGTGCGGATTTGCACAACAGCCTCCTTCTGGGCATCTGAGAGGTCAGGAAACCTCTTTTCCACCATTTCCGCTGCCGTTCCCCTTGCCACAATTTCAAAATCAGGCAATGTGTTCTCGTTGGGCACAGGGAATGTCCATGGGACCTCAGCCTGAACTGCTTCAGCAACCTCCTGCTCAACTCCTTCTACCTGAGCAGGTTCCCCCTGATCCTCACCTGATTGGGCCTCCAAACCCAGATAAGCTGATGCAATGTTGAGGATCAGTGGATTTGGATCAGAAGGTGCAACATCCGGAACAATAGAGATAGGAGCAATTTCAAGAGCAGCCTGAGCTGGGTCCTGATCCGGAGTTGCATGCTGAATCACTTCTTCAGCAGCCTTCTCTTCCATGAGCTTCTTCTTTCGCTCCTCTGACCCCGGATATAAGAATGTCAGCTTCTGTTGCTTGGGTCCTGAGGGCTTAGATTTTTCCTCCGCTGGCTTCGGAATAATATCCCCTGAAGATTTGCTCGCCTGAGCCTTGACTCCTATAGTTGTGCCCGCCTGAGCCTTCTTCTTCTGGAATCTCTAGTGATTGGGCCTGATCCACATCACCGAGATCCAGGGTTTCCAAGATCAGAGAAATCTTGGTGCCAAAGTGCATCTTGGCCTCAAAAGTTGCCTGACCCTCTGGCGAGTACTTGATTTTATTGGACACAGCTACCAGCAGATTGAGGAAGTAATCCTCCCAGTGAAAGTTGTGCACTGAAGCGTCTGAGATTGCCATCATGGTATATAATTTTGGCCGCGAGATCTGCTCCAGCCCTCCAGCAATCCCCATCACTCCCTGACTAGTCAGGTCAAAGAAGTGACACTTTTTAGTCCTCAGAATGGACTTGTTCAGGCCCGACTTCAGGACCACGTCTCCATCGCAGAGAGACTGGAGATTATCCTTCTCAGTCCCAAATCCATAGTCGATGGGGCTTCGTCCAGAGTGAGGAAGATTAAAAACCTACTTAATCTTCTGCCTGAGGTTGAGAGTGACCCACTTCCTGGTCATCTCATCTTCACCATCCTTCCCCTTCACACAAGAAGTTAGGGGAATGCACGTCTCCCACTCCTGAGAGTCCTTGTTCTGTGCCATTTTGATGTAGAAGGCAGCAACAAGACGGGGATGGAGTCTTTGGGGTCTTGCAGTGATAAAACGCAGAAGACCTGCATTTTCAAAAAGCTCCTTCATAGGCAAGATATCAGGATGATTAGAAGTAAAATCTCCAAATGGTTCCCAATGAATCACGTTCCTGAGATGGAATAGATTCCCAAAGAATGAATCCACGGAAGGAGAAGCCATAGATTCCCAAAGGTTTGAAGATATGAAGAAAATCGGTTTGCAGAGAGAAAATATAACAAGAAAAGATTTGAGTGCGTAAAGGTTACAATAACAAAAACTTCCCTTATTTATACAAAAATTCAGTTTTAATCGGAAGGCTCAGAATGTAATGACTTATGAGATTCAATGGTTAAGATTAAAACGTAAGATGCATGGAGACTCTTCGGTTTTCAAAAGTAATAAGTCAAAACTTTATCGAAAACTGTTCCCGCCCACTGTGCATTGAATGCGCGTCAGAGCATGTCCGTATTTAATTCAAATAAATTATATTAAATAATAACTGAATATTAAATGAATGGCTGGGATTAAATGACAAAATTATTTGATTTGACAATACGGCAAACAGTATCAAGGATGATGCAACCAAGATAAGATGACTGAATATAAATCAGGAAACATACCAGTCAGTCAGATTTGTATTCTGACTGATACCACATGTGACCTATCACGGTGACAAGCCCTAAATTCAGTGTCCTGAATCTTAATCAGTCTATACTGATCATCCTTTTCAACTGAATGTTCCCCCTACAACCATTCACATTCTCTCTGAGATTCCTTCATCCTGAGTCCTAGTTAGTCATTCCCCCTGACCTTGTGCATTCTGATCAGAGATTCAGATTGAATCTCCTAAGCCTGGGTCAAGGAGTCCTAACTCTACTAATAACTTAACAAACCTGGTTTCAGGCAATGCCTTAGTCAGAATGTCAGCTCTCTGTTTATCAGTAGGGACTCTCTCCATCCTGATGTCCTTCTTCTCAACATGATCTCTGATAAAGTGATGCCTGATGTCTACATGCTTACACCTTGTGTGTAAGACTGAGTTTTGGGATATGGCAATGGCACTATTATTGTCACAATAAATTGGGACTTCAGTGGCCTCAATTTGGTAGTCTCTCAAATGCTATTTCAGCCAAAGGATCTGAGAACAACAACTGTCTGCCGCCATATACTCAGCCTCAGTAGTAGACGTTGCAACACTGGTTTGCTTCTTAGAAAACCAAGAGATCAGTTTACTCCCTAGAAACTGACATGTGCCTGTAGTTGATTTCCTATCAAGTTTACAGCCTCCATAATCTGCATCTGAATAGCCAGTCAGTTCTAGGTCGTCATCAGAGGGATACTAAAGTCCTAAATTGATTGTACCCTTCAGGTATTTCAATATCTTTTTGGCACTCTCTAGATGACTTTTCTTTGGATCAGACTGATACCTTGCACAAACACCAACTGCATAAGTGATGTCAGGACGACTTGCAGTCAGGTACAATAAGGATCCTATAAGTGCCCTATATTCAGTTTGATTTACTGAGACTCCTTCTTTATCAGGGTCCAGCTTTTCATTTATGTTCATGGGAATACGTGAGACTTTGCTGGACTGAACTCCGAATTTCTGAATCAAGTCCCTCGCATACTTGGACTGATTTATAAAGATTCTGGAGTCAGTTTGCCTGACTTGGAGACCCAGAAAGAAGTTCATTTCTCCCATCATTGACATCTCAAATTTACCAGTCATCAGCTTGGAGAATTTCTCACAAAGCTTCAGATTAGGAGATCCAAATATTATGTCATCCACATAAATCTGAACCAAGAGAATGTCCTCCCCTTCGGATATCCGGAAGAGGGTCCTGTCCACTGTTCCTTTCTCGAACCCGTGGTCTATCAGGAATTGGGATAGTGTATCATACCAAGCTCTCGGAGCTTGCTTCAGGCCATAAAGAGCTTTCTTCAGGTGATATACCTTATTTCCAACTTCGAACCCAGGAGGTTGCTCAACATAAACCTCCTCGTTCAGTACACCATTCAGAAAGGCATTCTTCACGTCCATCTGATACACTTTGAACTTCCTGAATGTTGCATATGCCAGAAACAGCCTGAGTGCCTCTAACCTTGCCACTGGAGCAAAGGTCTCATCATAGTCGATTCCCTCGGCCTGAGAGTAACCTTTTGCCACTAGTCTGGCCTTATTCCTGACAATAACATTCTTCTCATCCCTCTTGTTCTTAAAAACCCATTTGGTGCCAATAACATGTTTACGCCTAGGTCTCTCAACTAACTCCCAAACCTGATTCCGCTAAAACTGATTGAGCTCATCCTGCATGGCTAAGATCCAGTTGGGGTCAGCAAGAGCTTCTTTTATGCTCTTCTGTTCCTGATCACTCAGGAAACAACAAAACATAGCACTCTCACCGAAGGACAACCTCATCCTGACCCCCTCATTGGTATCACCATTGATATCAGCCAATGAGTGATCATCTAGCGACCGCCTCCTGCTGACGGGAGCACTGGGAGCTGCTGACGTTCCCTCGCCTGATCCTAAAACATTGGTCTCGACAATAACAGGTAAAGAAGTGGAACGAGCAAGAACAGGGGATACTGAGTCATTTCCTGAGGGTTGGCCAATATCAGAGACATTGTTTCCCCCTACAGTGTTGGACTCAGTAACTGTCTCAGGTGCAAAAGCATCATCACCGACAGTACGTACCTCAGGTTGAGTCAGTACCTCTGTCTGAGACTCAACATTCTCCGAGGCTGGGGCTTGCTGAGGGTTGGGCTGAGGTCCATCCTGATCATCATCATCATCATCATCCCATCGTTTGGGAGCACTAACAAGCTTGATCTAGAATTCAGGATTTTTTAGACTCAGTCTTGTTACTCTCTTGGTAACCCCCTCAGTGTCAGGACTCGGAACCTATTTTCTACGCACTGATGCAGTCTCATCAAACACAACATGAGGTGTTTTCTCCACACAAAGAGTCCGACAGTTATACACCCTGAAGGCTTTACTGACTGAGGAGTATCCTAAGAAAACTCCCTCATCAGATTTGCTATCAAAGGCTTTCAGCTGGTCTTTCCCATTGTTCAGGATGAAACACTTACACCCAAAGATATGGAAATAAGAGATGTGAGGCTTCCTCTTGTTCCACGTTTCATAAGGTGTCTGAGCATGTTGTTTATTCAGCATAGATCGGTTCTGAGTGTTGCAAGCAGTGTTGATTGCTTCAGCCCAGTACTTCTTGGGCAGTCCTGGCTCAGCCAGCATGGTCCTGGCAGCTTCCTTCAGAGTCCGATTTCTTCTTTCAGCTACCCCATTCTGCTGAGGGGTCCTGGCGGCAGAAGTCTCATGAGCTATACAATGGTTAGTACAAAAGTCAGTTATAATAGAGTTGATAAACTCTGTTCCTCGATTTGATCGGATCCTGACTATGCTCTGACCCTGTTCAGTACTCAATTGCTTGAGTAACTCCGGAAGCTTGACCTGAGTCTCCTTCATGTTCAGCAAGAAAATAACCCAAGTGTACCTGGAATAGTCATCAACAACAACAAGGGTATATTTCCTACCATTTATGCTGAAAGGAGTAACTGGACCAAAGAGATCCATGTGCAGGAGCTGAAGTACTCTGTCAGTGGAGAAGGCTTCTTTCTCTTTGAATGAGGCTTTGGTTTGCTTGCCTTCCTGACATGCTCCGCACACGTGGTCTTTGCTAAAAACTTAATTATGTAGACCATCTACAAGAGAAAGTCTAGAAATTTTGTTAATAATCTTGAAGTTTAAGTGACTCAGGCGTTTATGCCAAAGCCAACTGAGCTCAGAGGAGCTCTTAGTGACCAAACAAGTTTCAGGAGGACTGCTCTTGAAGTCAGCAAAATATACATTGCCCCACCTGATACCTGTAATCAGAACCTGTTGTGTAGATTTGTCCTTCACAAGACACATGTTAGATGTAAATTCTACACTATATCCTCGGTCACAGAACTGACTGACCGAGAGTAAGTTATGTCTCAGTCCCTCAACATATGATACATTCAGTACACGGACAGAGCCAATAACAAGGGTTCCGAATCCTCTGGTGAATCCCTTAAAGTTATGACCAAAGGTTACCTGCGGGCCTTCTTGAGCTACATCAGATCCTCCTTCCTCTTCTTGTAGCCCGCAGCGACCTGAAAAGAATCAGGCCTCAGGTACCCATCTAGTATTGGGTCCTACTGAGTCAGCCATACCCTTCGGGA
Organism: Prunella vulgaris; assembly: GCA_026898435.1. Classification (NCBI taxonomy): domain Eukaryota; kingdom Viridiplantae; phylum Streptophyta; class Magnoliopsida; order Lamiales; family Lamiaceae; genus Prunella; species Prunella vulgaris. Next base: position 72,107 of record JAPKLY010000192.1, read on the forward strand.
TCCAGATTTGTTTGACAATTCTGATAGCATCAGAAGTGTAAACCTGTCTCCCAGAAACATCAACATACACTGTCCTCTTCTTCCTGTGTGCCTGGGAAGTTGAGGGTGTATGGGTGTCGGCCTGAGTCTCAGGAGCCCTGGATTGATTCCTGGGGGCGGGCCTCCTGTTCCTCTTTGGCCTGGGTGCATTGGGCTGAGTTTGATCCCGAGAAGGAGCAGCTCGGGCCTGACCTCTTGGCACTTGAGGTCTGGCCTGAGTGTTACCGGAGTCAGGTCTCCGTTGCCTTTCAGAGGCCACCTGGTTTGTCCTTCTCCCTTGAGGATTGGGACGCTCCTGATGCGCTCTGTGCCCTGCCTGAGGAGTCTGGACCTCAGTAGTCCTTGGCCTTGCCTGAGGCCTCCTCTGACTGGAGTTCCTTCCTCCCTGAGCATTTCTAGGGTGAGCCTGAGAAGTGCTAGGGGTGGAATTCTTTCCAGCATGAGGATTCCTAGGCTGAGCCTTGGAGTTCCCTTGATCTGTCTTCCTCGACTCAGGATGAGGAGCCTTGGCTTTTCCCTTAGGTTTTGACCGTGGTTCCTCAGTCCTTTGCCTGACAGGTTCAGCAGGCATTTTCTCCTTCCCTTTGCCTTTATCCTGACGAGCAACACTTGGACTCTTGTCGTCAGTTTGGGCAGGGACAAACATCTTCTGAGAGTTGATCCCTGAAGCACCTCTCTTCTTCTTGCCCTTTGGGTCTTTTGAGGCATCATAGCCTATCCCAGTTTTAGCACCATCGGTCAGCTGAGAGAAACTTGTCAACTCATCAACCACTTGGGTAGATGTGTGTAACTTCATCAGCTTAACCTTAAGATGACCATTTGTTTCTTTCAGGGCCTCAATTTCAGTGTTGTACTGAAGCACCAGCTTTTCATGAGCTTTCTCTTTGGAGATCAGCTCAGGATCCCAAGCAGTTTGCTCAGCACAAAGGCGAGCTTGCCACTCAGTTTCGAACATCACTCTAAGAGCGATTCACTCAATCATCAGTTGTTCCTGAGCGAGGAACAGATCAGTGTCACGAGTTTCAATCAGCGAGCTGATTACACCTTTCAGTCTTTCCACATCCAGTGGAGCTCCATCATGCATATTCCGAGCATGAAACAACTCTTCCTGAAGATGTACTAATCTGAGGGCTTCCTCAGTATCTCTCACTCTGAGAGACTCAGTTAACCGATTGTTTTCCCCACTCAGCTGTGCATTCACATCCACTGTGTGAGTATGAGTCTCCTGCAGCCTTGAGAAGTCAACCATAAATTGCTCTAGGGCGAGCTGAAGGTCGAGTTCTCCTGCTGAGTCTAAGCTAAGCTCAGGTGCATGATCAGGAGAGGAGGCAGAAGAACAAACCTCATCATCTGCCATCAGGCAGAGGTCATCATACTCCTCATCGGAGAAAAGTTCAGGGGACCGGTGTCCTGGGCCGTCTGAATCTGAGGAATCCTCAGCAAGCATAGCTCTCCGGTCTGATGCCCTGAGCTCTCTCTTGGCTCTCCGATCCTCTCGCTCACGAGTACTGAGCTCCGGACAATCATACTGATAATGTCCGGTCTTCTTGCAGTGGTAGCACTGATCTACATCAGAAGCAAACTTCTTGTCAGTGTACCTTTTATCTGATGACTCCCTCCTGCTCCCTAATGATCGTTCAGGTTTGGAGCTGGATCTTCTGGGCTCATCATCTCTCCTCTTCTCATCTCTGCGCTGCTCAGGCTCATCACGATCTCTCCGGGAATCTGAACCCCTCCTTTCTTCTCTCCGGGGGCTTGATCTCCTGGGGCTGGAGTACCTGCGATCACGGCTGTCAGTATAAAATTTCTTATACCTTCCAAATCGAGAGTTTAGTTTCTCGAAACGCCACGCCATCAGGCTGTACTCCAAGGCTAGCTCATCCTTGTTCATATCCTTCAGAGACTTGGAGCCAGATCCAGCCTCAGGCTCAGGAGTAGCTTTAAGAGCAACGCTCTTCTCCTTTTCAGGAGTCTTCTCCTCACTGACATCCTCACTGACAACACCCTTCTTCTTCCTCTTATCGAGGTTGAATTCCAGAGCCTTTAACTCTGAGAATAGGTGAGAGTGAGTAATGTTGGTGAGATCCTGAGTGTTCTTCAACAAGATCACTCCTGTGTCCCATCTTTCAGGGAGACAGTTCAGGATTTTAGAAGACACCTCCCTCTTGGGAAACTCCTTCCCAAGGGTTGCTAGCTCATTCATCATCTTAATGAACCGAGCTTCCATCTGATCGATGGACTCTCCCTCTAACATCCGGAAGGCTTCAAACTTCCTGATTGCAAGATCTCTCTTGTTCTCCTTGATCTTTTCTGATCCCTCACTCATCTCCCTCAAGGCATCCCAGATCTACTTTGCCGTCTTCAGGTGCATGAGCCTGACCGAATTCTCGTAAGAAACAGTGTGGAGTATAATGTTCCTAGCAACATTATCCAGTCCGATTTTCTTAATCTGATCAGAATTAAGCGTGGACCTCTCCACTTCTTCATCTCTAGCGGCTGGAACAGGGACATTGCCAGCAACGGGCCAGGTCGTCTGAAGATTCCTCATGAATTTGATCGGACCTTGCTCAATCACCAATGGCATCTGATCATGGATGGAATAGAGATGTGCGAGTACCCTGAATTTCCAATAGTCATAATTCTCAATAGAGAATTCAGGAAGATTATCCTCGAGGCGTTTAGAACCGGATACCATGATATGCAGTTTTCAGAAACAAGATCTGTTCAGTTGACCACCAAAAGTTTCTCCTCAGAAACTGTTGGTAAGCAAAGTCAGTGGTCTTTTGAACCACTGCTCTAATACCACTTGTTGGTCCCGAAACGAGTATAAATCAGTGTATGGGGGGGAATACACTGATATCAGATTTTTCTGAAAGACTCAGAAAAATGCTCTAACATGCTCAGTCAGGATTTCCTGAAATACTCAGTAAGCTGAAAGTCCACAGGGGCAGCAGGAACCGTTCAGTAACGAGTCAGATAAGCTGAGTGTGAGTGAAAGGGTAGAGTACGTGCGGCAGGAACCGTTCAGGAAGCGAGTCAGTTGGACTACTATCTCAGTGAGCTAGAGTACGTGCGGAAAGTGAGCCCTTAGATTCTACTCGTTTTAGTTTCTTAAAACATTTTCTCTGAGTTTGCTTAGGAAACTGGTGGTTAAGGCTGAGTGCACAGTATTAAGGTTCAGGATAATTGATTCAGTCCTGAATATAAAAACAATGCAGAATGTTCAGTTTAGTATGATGGCAGTTATGATCCTGAACACGTAAGTAAATCATCACACAAGGGTCTTTTTAATGTTGTTCAGAGATAACCAACTCCTACGTCTACGGCCTGATTTAACAAGAAGCTATCCTCAAAATCCTGAGGATAGGTGCTTGGTTTTACGTGCCAAGGGTCACGGATAGCCAACTTCCTCTCTTAGGAACTGACCCCTGGGCGTTTTACAAGTCCCAGTCCTTCTAACCAACCAATCTCACACCCTGAGTGGTTTGGTGTTCTTGGTTTCCAACTAAGATAGCTCTAGCAATACAAAATAATGTTGAATATTAGAGCTATCGATCTAAGCAAATACAGAGTGAATCCTACTACAACACTAGGGAAATTTAATTGCAGAGTGTTGCTTATAGTATGCTTTGAGAGCTTGGATTCTTGAGAGCTTTCGCTTGGAAATTTCCCGTTAGCCTTGAATGGGTGCAAGGCTCTCTGTATTTATTAGCAAGATTCAAAATAGATCCGTTGGAGGAGATCAAATTAAATCTTTCCTGTTTTAGGGTGGTTGCAGGCCAGATCTACTGTTTGACCTAATCACAATGCTTAATCTGGCAAGTTTGTCCCACCGCCTGCAACTCTGAGATGCATTAAATGCCGCATTAAATGTTATGCAGACTCCTCCGTACATACGTGTCGAAAGATCATTGGCTTTCCATTCGAACGGCTAGTTGATCTTCAGACATTTGTCCTTCCTCGTACATTCAATACTCTGAGTTTCTTATTAATAACTCAGCCTGAACGTTTGTCTTTATCAGAGTCTTACTGACATGCTCTTTGTCCCTTGTCCCATAGCATAAATAACCTTTTTGCTTTGGACTTACATGGTTCAGGTGAACTGAACCAAGGCCCGAGTCAGGTCTAATGTGCATTCAGCACAGCCTGATAGGTTTATTCAGCCCAGCAAGTGTAACCTTTTTGCTTTGGTCTTACATAATTCAGGTAAACTGAACTAATGCCTAAGTCAGGCCTTATGTGCATTCCGCACAACCCGATAGGTAACACTTACTCTTCACTGACTAAGTTCTGTCCTGAGTATGCTTAGAGTGCTCAGTAGAAACATCAGCCAATTGTACTTCAGGATAGTCATCAGAACAGATTATCAGGCTTCGTTCTTCAGCTTCAGTTCAGGCAATCTTCTGCAGACTGACTCTGACTTCTTCAGGATGGATTACACTTCAGACTTCAGTAAATTGGATCGACTCCAATATTCTTTAGTCTTCAGCACGTTCCTCCCTGAACTGAATTCCTAACCTAACTATCCTGAACTATACAATTCTGAACAACTGTACTTAGGCAAATTCATCAGGGGTTTTGGGATCAAATCAAAATACTCAGATTGTCCCAACACTTAGTGTTCCTATGATGTTTTGGACCTTATGCTTATATGATGATTTGTTTTTGCTTGTTATTTTTGCCATATTGTTGCTAGCTTTGAGTAGTGTGGCATGAGATATGTTTATGGTTGTGTGGATGAGTTGAAAGTTCATGTTGGATGTGGTGGAGTTATGGCTTGATTCTTATCTTGTCTTTTGTGCTATGGATTTGATGATACTTGAGATTTTGATGATATGGGTATTTTTTATATGAGATGAGTCATGATCAACCTATACCCGTGAGGTTTTGAGCAATTTATGCCCGTTTCAATCTTGAACGGATGATATTTCTTTGATGTGAGATCCACACATGTATATTATACTCTAGAACTTGGCTTTGGTCTTGTTTGAGGCTACATTAGACATTGATTTCACACGATATGATTTGAGGCATTTTCTTTGATCATTAATTGAGCTACTTTACCCAATGAGCCTACCATTGATATTACTATCCACTGTTCACCATTTTGTGCCTATAGACCTTTCCTTTGGCTAACAACACTTTAAGCCATTTTCCTTCCTTTTTGGAACTCTCTTGTCCCTATGATTAGTAGAGTGAAAAGAAGGAAGGAAGAATGGTGATATGATGAAGAACATGGTGGCCTAAAGTGGAAGATATGAATAATTTTATGCATGGATTGAAATTTTTTGAAAAAAAAGGGCAAGTGCTAGCAAAGCATGAGAAAAAGTTGACTTTTGTTGAGAATATGGTCAAGTTGACCTTTGTTGTGAGTTTGGCTAAAAGTTGTAAAGAAGGGAAAAATGATCTTGAAAGTGTGATTTTGAAGAGCATGAAGAATGTGCACAATTGCATGAAGATGTGAATGACTATTACTTGATTCCGCCTATGCATTACTAATCATACTTAGTCATTCTAATCCATATCTATCCTTCCCTACCAAAGAGCCAACATTACAACCTTATGAAAGTCCTCATTGATGTGAGAATGATTTGTCATTTCAAGTGGTGGAGAATTTGAGACTTGAGCCAAGCTTATGGTAGTATTTGTATCAATTTGTGAAGATTGAGAGAACCTCAAACACTTGAGAGATGAGTTATACACTTCTATGTGAGGATCATGACTTGTTGATTTGACAATTTGTTCATTGATTCGATTTTGATTGTTGATTTGATGAAATTGTATTTTAGACTTGTTTCATATTGAGCTATGATTCTAGGTCATTTGATCGTGTGCTTGATGCTTCGTACATACAATTATTTCCCTATCTTATCGCTTTGTTGCTCGAGGACGAGCAACAATCTAGTTTGGGGGTGTGATTTGGGTCATGCATCCATTTCTATATGGTTTTGATGTTCTTATGTTCATATTTGACCCTTAAATGCTATACTTTGTGCATATAAACCTTTTTGACAAGGAAATTGTGTTTTGTAGTGAAAAACGAGCAAAACAAGGAAGAAATGAGCAAGATCGAGAAATGTCCAAGATTTTGGAGTTGAGCCAAATGGCGAAATTAATGTCCCATGTTGAAGAGCTTGAAGAGAGGGTCGCAACGCAAAAAGAATCGAGTCAATCGGAGCTCTAGAACTTAAGATATGAAGAAAACGAGGAAGTCGAGGATTGATCGCACAAGCCGAAGCTGGACTGGAGCGACCACAAGGCCAGACTCGAGCGACCACAAGCATGGACTCGAGTGATAACCCTCTGGTTCGAGTTGAAGGTGATCACTCGAGTGACCACTCGAGCTGGACTCGAGTGGCCACTGTTGTCCACTCGAGTGATGCCCTAATTTCTTATTTTTTTTGAAGGGCAGTTTCGTCTTTTTGCGCGTTTAATTAAGGGCATTTTGGAACAAGCATTATGGGCACTATAAATACTTCAAGGATCAGATTTCCAAAGAGGATCTTCATTATTCAAGTTCTTAGATTAGTTTAGAGAGAGAATTAGGTAGTTACTTAGTGGGTTCTTAGTTGGATTCAATCTTCTTTCTTCCATAACTTTTGATCCGTCTGTCGGATTTTAGATCCGTTTGTTCCTACATACTCGTAGTGATTAGAGCTTTATTCCTGCGGTTCAATTTTGTATTTTGAGCTTTGGATCAAGACTTAGCAAAGTGGAGGTTTGTAGCTTGTATTTCAATTCATCCACTTATGGTAAGATTTCCTTTAATTCTCTTGTATTAGTTAATATTCATGATGTTTACATTGTTCATTGTTGATTTTCATTTCCAATTAGCCATGGGCTAATATCCTAGATGCATTGTTGTATGAATACTATGGTGAATTTAGTCTCTTGTTAATCCTATGCATGAATTAGTGATCTTGTTGGATTTGTTCTCTGATTAATGACTTGTATGAATGCTTGGGATGTTAAATTGGATTGTATGGCTTATATGTTTTAGCAATGAAATGAGAATTGAGCTATAAGAACTTTATGCATGCCAAGTGTTTGATATATTGCTTGTATGACCAATGAGAATTGCATTTTAGCCTAGACCTCTTATTTCGAGTATTGGAAGTTGTAGAGAGATCTAGACATCCAATAGAGCCCTTACCTTGTGTTGTAGAGAGATCTAGACACTAGTTGGCTTAACTAAGACACCAAGAGACCTTTTGCATGCTAGGACGGAAAGGATTCTAGAGGAACCATAGTAGGATTACTTCCATGTACCCTTCAGACTTGCTCACTTCTTTGAGGTGATAGTTAGGATTTACTTTGCTTTGCAATAGTAGATAGAATCCTTGATGGTTTTCTTGCTTTCCTAGCTATTAACCTTTTGTAGACATTCAATGCTTGCTTGATATCGCATCGTTTCCCTGTGTTCGATATTTAACTAGGTTAACTTGCCACGACAACAACGACCACATTCACTTGCATGGAAATCATCACGATTTTGGTAAACAACACTCAATACTTGCTTGATATCGCATTGTTTCCATGCGTTCGATATTTAACTTGGTTAACTTCCCACGACAACAACGACCACATACACTTGCATGGAAATCATACATGATTTTGGCAAACAGGCTCATCAAGAAAATCCAAACGAGATAAATGAAAGAAATGTGGAGTCCATGTCTTCGACGCCCATATCTTATTTGGGATAAGTTGTTGATTGGAAAAATCATGATGGCTTGTATCATCATGCATAATATGATAGTGGAAGATGAACGAGACACGAACTAAAATTACTATGATCCCACAGAATTTTATGGACGATCCCACAGATGATGATCAACGTTTTCAATACTTAACTGATCGCATTGCAAGTTTGTCCACTTATATAGATAATAGGGAACAACTTCGCAGTAGAGAAGCTCACATCGCTTTGAGGAACGACTTAATTGAGCATATTTAGCAGAAATTCGGTCATCAAAACTAAAATTCTTTTTATATTTTTTGTATCTGCAATTTAATATTTCATGTATTTGGTTGTAGTTTGTTTATTTACTAATTTGTATTTTAAGAGTGTGAAAATTTGTTATTGCACTAGTAATTTATTTCAAGAGGAACTAATTTATTGCGTTGTAAGATTTAATTGAGGAACTAATTTATTATTGCATTAGAATTTATTTTAAGTGTGTGAAAATTTATTAATATAAGTAAATATTAAAAAATTTAATAATATATTATATGTATTTAAAAAAGAATTATTATTTATGTTGGGTTGGATTATTGATAAAATTTAGAAAAAGTAAAAGTTAGGTTGGGTTGGAAATTGTATATGTGGATGAGAGTGAAATGAATATAATATTGGAAGGTTGGGTTGGGGTGGGCTGAAAATGAATGATTCATCGTGGGATGAATATTGTCCTAGTAGATTGTTGAGATGTATGTCTTGTGTTCTGTAGTTTATTTTAAAATAAGTGGTACATGAAGCACTGTATCGTATCTATATTACGAAGCACTGTATCGTATCTATATTACGAAGCTCCATGCATCCATAACACATATGTACGGTGTTGACGTATTCTACGTATTGAAATGTCTATGTAGCAAATAAAATCATAGATGAAATAAAAAACACTTCATGTCCCACTTATTATAAAACAAACAACACAACACTAACACACATACACTGGGACAAAGCTTGATCTCTCAGATTTTATCCTCATCATATTGGATGTCAATGACTTCAGCAGCTGCTGCCGGTTGTCCAGATGAAGATGGTGCAAGTTAACCAGGGTTCGAGTGGGTAGGTGCTCTTGTAGGAGAAAGCTGATATGAATAGTCCTGTGGTCTTTTAAAAAGAATGTGCATAGCTTCATATTCTGGTTCACCACAATAGTAATATGCCCTACATAAAGGATTTACAACCTGAAAGAAATTTGTTGTGAATTACCATTTAACGAAAAAATGAAGTAGGTATACAGATGTTTGGAATGAAGAGCGTATTCTAACCGTTATGAAGAAATTTCACGTAGCTGCATCAGTGTGAATAGTGTTGAAGTTCTTATCCCAATACACTGAGGGTGTGTCGATGACATCATAAAAAGCATCATACCTTTCTATTAAAAACTCCACCCTTGCAACAACATCATCATAAGATAGTGTTATGAAAAATTCTTCATTCAACCTACTAATTGCAGTTGCAATTGCATTTTGGTTGTCTTCACCTCGACCGGCCCATTTCCCTGCCTCCTTTTGGTCGATTAAATGTTTAAGAAGGTAATGGTCCAAAGTTTTGGACCATTTTGAGTTGTAAATTTTTTTTTTCTGATCTGGAATATTTTCCAAAGACATTTCTTCTACTGGGCAAGATATTCGAATTTTGTGATGCACATATATATAGAGGATTGATGTCTTCACATGCCACACAGTAACAACAAAAAATCTGAAACATACAGCAGCAAGTTGTGGGAAAAAGTACAAATCATATGAGTTCCCAATAAATTGCCACTAAGAGCATTCCCGATGCCTGGACTCAAATCTTAACTCAAATACACCTATTTGCAACTAAATTTACCACCAACAGTAAAATCACCTCCAATCATAAAACATCATCATAACTCAACGGAAATATTGTATTTAGAATATTCTTACTTTAATACAATTTATTTTTATTTTATCATTATATAAATATAATTAAATTAACTTAACTCAAATTTTAGTATTGCACTTTTTTATGTTCTATGATTTTATTTGCTATTTTGTAACTTTTTTTAAATTTAAAATTGATATTTCTTTAATATCTTTGGGTGTTCTAAAAGGGCATTATTGTGCTTTTTCTGTTTCTTTTAACTAGATCACATAATAAACCAATTAAATTAATTGTAGTACAATATAAAAATCATAAAAAAAAGAAAAAGTTGCGGCAATGAACAATGGGTTAACATTTGGCAAAATAAGTTAACATTTGCGTCCGCATTGGGACACCTCTCAGTGGCAATGTTGCGTTTGCCACCCATTTTAATATTGGGTTGGGAATGCCCAGTAAAATCACCTCCAACCGTTAAACTAAAATTTTAACTCAATAGGTAAATTGTCCTAGAATATTCTTACTTTAATCCAATTTATTTTTTATTCTATCTTATATTTATATGTAATTGAATTTATAATTTAATATTTTGGTTAAATCTTTAAAAATTATGTTCAATTAGTTATAATTTGTATTTTTATTAATAGGATTACGAAGGTTTATATTTTTTATATTTAATATTATGAAAAAAATTATAAAATAGTGCAAAAAATAAAAAATACTAATTATTATTTTGGTTCTATGGTAAAAAATAAATTTTGAAAGACAACAAAATAGGCCGACACTATTGGTTTGGATTTCTTGAAAGTTGCCACATGTCCAGATTTCATTGGCTGGTGAAAATATTAATTAAAATATAATTAAATTATTAGATTTGTTAACATAAAAATGTGAGAACCCACACAACACAATCACAAACTCCAGCGCCAAAATTTACAAATTAGCAGAGATGTTGCCTTTTATGTTAGACGATTCGATTCCAGTTCCAGACCAATATGAAATATTTTATGGTGAATCAAAGTTTACTGAGGAGATGACAACGGATATTGCTGATGAAATCTGCATCCTAAAACAAGAGGGCAACTAGAATTGGGTGACTTTAGAGAGTGATGATAGCATAGATAAAGCAAAAAAATGCTCGAAACAACTTGTGCATACATAAACAGGAAGTATAATGAACAGTTCTCAGTTACAGATGTTCTGGATTGTGTGAAGTCTCTACGGAGTAGGTATTTGGTAATTGAAATAGTCATAAATTGGCCCGGTGTTGAATGGGAATGGGAAACCAATTACGTTGACGCGACGGACGAAGTCTGAGATAATTGGAAGGAGGTAATGTTTATGTTTACAATTACTGTAAATGATATTAAATCGTGTGGGTAATGAAACATTGTCGAAATGTCCACAGGTTCTTCCAATAACTTTGGCATACATAGATCGGGGTGATCCTTTGTACTATCAAGTCAAAGATTTATTTCAAGGAACGGAGTAATTCACCCCCTTGTAGTTGTTATCTCGTTCTTAAATGAATGTAGGGATTGGTAGGGACACTGTTTGACATCATGTCTATTAAATTAAATTAATGTGTGTCAGATTTCCTTATTAATTAATTTACATGTATTTAAATTAATTATTATGCACTACATATTATTGAATGGACATGCGGTTATGAAGTGACATGCTATATTTGCAGAGTAGGAATTTTGGGTACATATACTGATGGTGAAATATTTTTAATTTTTGGACGTAAACTTTGTGGACGTTGCTATAAATAATTTGCGAAGATCAACGAGATTACGGAAATTTCTAATGGCAAACAACTGCTTAAATGATATTTATTTTTATGGTTATGTTTGTGGAAAAAATGCCACTGCGGCTCTAATTGGGCATTTAATTAGTCTACGGGACCAGGGGTTGTGGTCATATAATGGCGCGTTGTACACTGAAGGGATAATCCATGCTCGAGACTACATCCACGATGAGTTTAATTTGAATTACGAACTGCATGAGGTGTTAAATCGAGTCAAGGTACTGCGGCATCGACTGAGAGTGTATGAGTACGTTATTAATTATCTGGGTGTTGAGTGGGATGAGGAATACAATATCATTTTGGCTTCGACTGTTCGACTCTGAAAAAATTGTGAGGTAATATGTCCATTCGTTAATGCCTTAATTGTATGTACATACAGTCAATGCCTTAATTGTATAATCTTGTACATTTTAGGATGCTCCGTTGGCAAAGGCTTACCAATTCCTAGGGGATCCACTGTATAGGGACTTGAAAATGATGTTTCGGGGGTCAGAGGACAAGGATGATGATTTCGAACTGGACCACGTTAGTCTGGTTATGTAGTTGTACAAGGTAGTGGGGTAAAGCAAGTTTATGTATATTTTGTACTACTGGGTGCGTATAGGTGGTGGTTGTGCATTTAATGTAATATGACTGTGATGTTACAATTAATATGTATATTTTGACTATTACCCAAAAAACTTTAATATGAAGCCATGTTCATTATATATATATGCGGTAGATAGACCACATAAAGATACACCATTCAATCACATAAAGATACACCATTCAATCACAGAAACTCGAAAAAAATATGGTTAACACAAAGCAAGACACATATTTTTACAAAGGTGTTAATAACAATCTTTCATGGAGTAAGGAAGAACACGAGGTTCTTCTCCATGCACTTGTGAGCCAAAAGAGGAAAGGGAGCTGGCAGTATAATGCTCTCAATCACTGGGAAAGAATCTGGTTAGCCCGGGACTACATGAGCCACACATTTACAAAAGACTATACGCTCGATGAGGTGGTGGACCGAGTGTGTCATCTTCATTTTCGGTATAATTTGTTTATATACATGATAATGACGCTGGGTGTTGATGGGATAAGATTTGGTGATATCATCATTGCAACAGCAGATCAATGGGAAGAATGGATATGGGTAATATTTATGATGTGTATAGTTACAATTGTCACTTTATGTAAATTCCACTACTGCATAAATTATATGTTTACATTTTGGTCTGTACACTTGATGTAACAGAATAATCCTATGTCGAGAGCCTACTATGAACAAGGGGAACCATTCTATGATGATCTGAAGTTTTTTTTTAGGGGACAGTGGACGAGGAAGAAGACATGTACAAGGTTCAAGTTTGGAGACAAGATTAATAGTCGTTATTTGTTAGTGTTATAATATTTAATGTTCAATCGTATCTATGTACTTATATTTATGTATGTCGGGATGTGTTATTTATGTTAGTATTTCAGGATATTTTATATTGGCATGAAAATGTGTTAGTGTATTGACAACTTTAGCTTCACATAGAATTCTATTGGCGTTGTATTGTAATATATGTTATATAAATTAGTGTGAGTAGTATTACATGTTCAATGGTTTGACTTTTTATAATAAATTAACCAATCAAAGTAGTGTTATTCCAACAAACTCCACCTTATGTCCAACAAAATTTTGAAAAAATAGGAGTGATTACTGAACGACCAAAACAATGGAAATAAATGTGTATTTGTAGAAGCATATGTTAGAGGGAATTCGGAGGGGGCAAGTATTTAAATATTTTTAACAACTTAGCTAATCAAAGTGGTGTTATTCCAACCAACTCCAACTTATGTCCGACCAAAATTGTGAAAAAATAGGTGTGTTTACTGAATGACCAAAACAATGGAAATAAATGTGTATTTGTAGAAGCATATGTTAGAGGAAATTCGGAGGGGGCAAGTCCTTCAATATTTTTAAAAAGTTAGATAATCAAAGTGGTGTTATCCCAACCAACTCCAACTTATGTCCGACCAAAATTGTGAAAAAATAGGTGTGTTTACTGAACGACCAAAACAATGGAAATAAATGTGTATTTGTAGAAGTATATGTTAGAGGGAATTCGGAGGGGGCATAAGTGGTGTTATTCCAACCAACTCCAACTTATGTCCGACCAAAATTGTGAAAAAATAGGTGTGTTTACTGAACGACCAAAACAAAGGAAATAAATGTGTATTTGTAGAAACATATGTTATAGGGAATTGAGAGGGGGCAAGTATTTAAATATTTTTAACAAATTAGCTAATTAAAGTGGTGTTATTCCAACCAACTCCAACTTATGTCCGACCAAAATTGTTAAAAAATAGGTGTGTTTACTGAAAGACCAAAACAAAGGAAATAAATGTGTATTTGTAGAAACATCTGTTAGAGGGAATTCGGAGGGGGCAAGTATTTATATATTTTTAACAACTTTGCTAATCAAAGTTGTGTTATTCCAACCAACTACAACTTATGTCCGACCAAAATTGTGAATAAATAGGTTTGTTTACAGAAGGACCAAAACTACGGAAATAAATGTGTATTTATAGAAGCATATGTTAGAGGGAATTCAGAGGGGGCAAGTATTTAAATATTTTTAACAAGTTAGCTAATCACAGTGGTGTTATTCCAACCAACTCCAACTTATGTTCGACCAAAATTATGAAAACATAGGTGTGTTTACTGAACGACCAAAACAATGGAAATAAATGTGTATTTTAGAAGCATATGTTAGAGGGAATTCGGAGGGGACAATTATTTAAATATTTTTAACAATTTAGCTAATTAAAGTGGTGTTATTCCAACCAACTCCAACTTATGTCCGACCAAAATTGTGAAAAAATAGTTTTGTTTACAGAAGGACCAAAACTACGAAAATAAATGTGTATTTGTAGAAGCATATGATAGAGGGAATTCGGAGGGGTCAAGTATTTAAATATTTTTAACAAGTTAGCTAATCAAAGTGGTGTTATTTCAACCAACTCCAACTTATGTTCGACCAAAATTGTAAAAAATAGGTGTGTTTACTAAACGACCGAAACAATGGATATAAATGTGTATTTGTAGAAGCATATGTTAGAGGGAATTCGGAGGGGGCAAGTACTTAAATATTTTTAACAACTTAGCTAACCAAAGTGGTGTTATTCGAACCAACTCCAACTTATGTCCGACCAAATTTGTGAAAAAATAGGTGTGTTTACTGAACGACCAAAACAATTGAAGTAAATGTGTATTTGTAGAAGCATATGTTAGAGGGGAATTCGGAGGGGGCAAGTATTTAAATATTTTGAACAAGTTAGCTAATCAAAGTGGTGTTATTCTAACCAACGCTAATTTATGTCCAACCAAAATTCTGAAAAATATGTGTGTTTACTGAATGACCAAAACAAAGGAAATAAATGTGTATTTGTAGAAGCATATATTAGAGGGAATTCGGAGGGGGCAAATATTTAAATATTTTTAACAACTTAACTAATCAAAGTTGTGTTATTCCAACCAACTCCAACTTATGTCCGACCAAAATTGTGAAAAAATAGGTTTGTTTACAGAAGTACCAAAACTACGGAAATAAATGGTGGTATTAGAAGGAATTCGGAAGGGAATGTATTTAAATATTTTTAACAAGTTAGCTAATCAAAGTGGTGTTATTCCAACCAACTCCAACGTATGTCCAACCAAAATTGTGAAAAATAGGTGTGTTTACTAAAGGACCAAAACTATGGAAATAAATATCAATGTCACGTATGTGAATTTTATTTCATAAGGACAAGTATTTGAATGTTTTAACAGGTTAAACTCACATATTGATGTGATTCCAACGAATTTCACTTTATCTCCAACGTAAAATGAGATAAAAATAAATGTGTTTCTACTTTATTAATATTTTATTTTAATAAATAATATTTTACTGAAATACTTAAAAATTAATGAAAAACTTAAATGGTTTCTACTTTAATAATGTTTAATTCCACTTTGACCCACTTTTCCGCTGTTAGTCGTAAAGTGGTCCAATAAGGGTTTCAAAAAATTAATGAAATACTTAAAAAAATTTAGAAACGGTCTCCCTCCAAAAACAGAGTCGCACATATACATTGGTACAGTTACTTACATCATAATCTCCCTCCCATCTCAAATTTAGGTATTCACACCAGAAGATCGCAATCTTTGAAGCAGCTTGACAAGATATCGCGCTGAATACCTGAAAGTAAAGTGGTAAGTACCTCGTTGAGTTTATGAATATGTGACCATCTGGGTATACGTGAAGCAGTTGATTTTATAGGTTTCAATGGGCCATGAAATATGATGTGAATGGGCTTGCTGTTAAATTAATTGGGTGTACATAGTATTATGATAAACAAGTTTCAAGCTGATGGATTGGGATTTTAAATGCTTAATAAGTGTTCGATTAAATGCCTGAATGAAAATCCACAAAACTGCCTATTAGTAGACGTTTTGCGATCAACTGTGGATTGTATTTTCTCGTTTGTGTGTTGATTGATATGGTTGTTTTGAAAAAAGACATGTTTAAATATATTGAGATGTTGAATTAAAGTGTAACTATAAACCACTAAATAACACTCCAAGTATATGCAATCAAGTTTTCAGCATAATTGCGCAGGTAAATACGTGACAATGTTGAACCAGAGATATTCGTGTAGAGCAGATATCTATTTACTTAATATGATCAGTGCCAACCTGACAGAGAGCAACCTTGCTATGTTCAAGGAGTCGTGCTTTGGCCATTTTCTAAATATGAAAAAGCAATTATTCCAAGGTCAACTGTACTGCTACCTTGTCAAAAATGTGTGTAATACTATTGTCTCTATTGATGCCATTGAATTCTCCCTTGGATGTGGAAAGGCAAGGTTCGGACCCCCTGAATTTTCCCTTGTAACGGTTCTTAGGTTCGGGAGTATTCCGATAAACCTGCCTACACAGTCAAACTTGTACGAAAAGTTTTTCAAACACCTAACCAAAGGTGTTTACTTACAAGACATTAAGGAGGCTTTCCTTAACTGCAATCAGAGCGAGTCGGATGATTGCTTGAAGCTGGCGCAATTGTTGGTTGTCCAGGGTATATTATTCGCTAGGCACAACACAAATATAAAGATGGACATGAAGTTGCTACACATAGCCGATGATTTGGTCAAGTTCAATTTGTATCTTTGGGGGATAGCAGCCTTCCGTTTTTTAAAATTGGGTATTACGGAGAGGTTGCCACTGTATG
Organism: Prunella vulgaris; assembly: GCA_026898435.1. Classification (NCBI taxonomy): domain Eukaryota; kingdom Viridiplantae; phylum Streptophyta; class Magnoliopsida; order Lamiales; family Lamiaceae; genus Prunella; species Prunella vulgaris. Next base: position 88,776 of record JAPKLY010000192.1, read on the forward strand.
TGTACAACAGCTCATCCATAGATTTGCATATGCCATTCAGAGTTGGGTGTTTGAGGCGCTGCCTCGTGTAGCAGCGTGTTGTGGAGCACACATGGAGTATGAAGATGTGGAAGCCCGTCCAAGAATTTTGAAATGGATAACGGATGGGTCTCGTCAATGGAAGATATTGAGGGGGTTTATAAGCACCGGACTGATTATAAATAGTGAGGTATTGTTCTTTGGATTGTACATTCTGTATTTTAATATACCTTAAACCATTAACAATATTTACATGTGTTGTTTTTGGAAGCAGGACATTGTGAAGTTTACTTTGGTTCCAACGGAGAGGGAGAGGGGGCTTGTATACTACCAATCTGCTGCAAATTGGCAGAGGGACAACTATCCCATTGATGATGCAGAAGGGCAAGCTGTCACCAATGATGAAACTGACACCGTTGACCATGCTGGCGCCGAGGAACAACCTCGCGCACATGAGAATTCTGCTTTCATGATGGACCTAAAGAGGAGAGTTGAGAAGGCAATAGAAGAGATGGAGATGGAAAATAAAATGACAATTGGGAAGTTGGAAAAGGATGTTGAATGGGTTTTGGGGAATGTACAATCCACACTGACATCAATCTTGCAAAAGGACAGTGAGCTGGGAGCTTAATGCAGGACTAAAAGAGTCTGGAAGAGTCGAAGAAGTCATTGAATGAGAGGATCCGATCAACAATAAGGGAAGAAAACCTGCATTGTCCTGAACATGTAAGTATTTGAAATTGACCAGGTGTTTATGAGCACTTCCCGTATTTAACTATTTAGTTTTGTGACATTGATTATATTAGTCTGTATTAAAGCAGAACGTTCAGGAGCCAGCATTCACATCTCCTGCTCCAGTCAATTTAGACGATGCAAGTTTGTACGACAATGTGGAGACAACTGTAAGATTAATTTCTGTGTTCATCTAATTTGCTTCATATTATTCACAAACATTTGTATAAAAATATAGAATATAAATCACAAACTGAATGTAGGATCAAGCTGAAGAGGACGCATCAGCACCTGTTCCTACTTATTCGGATGAAGGTCATATCGAAGAACAAGTGGCAGCGCATGTAAGAAGAAATTTATTGTTCGTATAATTTATGTTTTAATAATAACCACATCGCTGGGAAAAAATGAATAATCGAATTGTATGATATGAATCAGCCTCCCACATATGATGCATCAACATGTCCTCCACTTAGTCCACAAAAACCACAGCAAGAAGATGACATCAAGACAAGCGTAAACTACCTTTTAAAGTTCATTAACATTGGTTGATGATTTTAATCCAAATCACTAGACAAAGACTAATAAGCATATTTTATGAAGCAGGCTGCAACTAATTATGCATCAGCATTGGATCCTAACTGTCCAAAGCAATCGCAAGTCGACGATGCCATTGAGAGAAATGTAAGAATAAAGTTAATGTTCATAAACTCTCTACTTGGTAATATTATTCCACATCAATGGAGAAAAATAAAATATTACATCTTTATGAAGCAGGCTGCAACAGACGATGATGTATTTGCATCACAACCTAAGTGTCAAGATGAGTCACATGTGGACGATGCCGTCGAGGGAACTGTAAGATGAATTTTAGTGTTAATGTCATTTTCCTTGGTAATATTATTCAACATCGTTGGACGAAAACTAATAATATAACTCTATCAAGCGTTCTACCACCCACGATGCATCGGCATCTAATGCCGATGATACGGAGATGACAAATCCTAGCGACGGTGTCAAGGAAAATGTAAGATGCATTATAATGTTCATTCAATAACATTATTAATAGTAATGAACATGTGAAGAAAAGTAGATATGTGATGATCTAACTTTATGGATGCAGCAAGAGGTTTTTTCAACTTATTCTTTTTGAAGGGTGCATTGATGATGAGCCAGTGGGGTCGTCCACAAAAAAGGTAAGTAACTCAATTATTTGAAGTAACCGTAAGGTGAAATCTCCACTTGTTAATAATATGATCCAAATCATTACAGCAACATGGAGAAGACGTTGAAACATCCTCCGGCAGACAAAATCAAGATGAAGGATGTGTTGATGCAGTAGGGGACACTTGCATGGATTTGAGGTTTTTTTTTTCATTGTCACATAATAGTGCTTCCGTTGGAGTTTGGTAGATTGTACCTATGAATTTTGGAGCTCACCTATAGCTTAACAGGAAAAAAGAATGGAGAGGAGGATTAGAACTAAACAATTTGCCAAATGCCCTAATATGTTCAAGAAGCCTGGTCCATGCATTACCACCCCATACACTGACCCAAATCCTCGTAATAAGAAGAGACGGGTGATGGAAAATAAGGTACATTTACATATTCTTCTTGATGTTAACAATTTGAAATGTATCGATATAGTGTTTAAATGTATGAACAATTGCATGTCATTCATAACCACACTTGTGTATTGTCAGTAACCTCAGACATTGGAAAACGCCTTCTATGAAAGGTTAATACACATTGAAAATGTGGTTGCAGCATATAACATGTACAACTCATTCTACACCTACACAAGGAGGGTCGTTGGTGAATTTAGAAGTTGGAGGGCGCCAAGGAACCAAAAGGGGAAAAGCCTGCTGATAATTCCACTGTACACTGGAATATTGCCCCCTATAGATGGAGAGTGGTTTAAAAACTTGATTGGAGCTAGAGGATGTCTGTCAATGTTGGGAAAATCTGAGTGTTTTGATTAGATCCCAAAACCCCTGATGAATTTGCCTAAGTACAGTTGTTCAGGATAGTCAGGCTAGGGATTCAGTTCAGGGGGAACGTGTTGAAGACTGAAGGAGATTGGAGTCAATCCAATTTACTGAAGTCTGAAGTGCAACTCGCCCTGAAGAAGGTCAGTGTTAGTCCTGCTGAAGATTGCCTGAACTGAAGCTGAAGACCGAAGTCTGAAGATCCATCCTGAACACCATCCGGAACGCCATTGACTGATGTTTCTACTGAGTACACTATGCATGCTCAGGACAGAACTTAGTCAGTGAAGAGTAAGTGTAACTTATCAGGCCTAGCTGAATGCACATAAGATTTGACTTAGGCCTTGAGTCAGTTTACCTGACTCATGTAAGTCCAAAGCAAAAAGGTTACACATACTGGGCTGAATAACCTATCAGGCTGTGCTGAATGCACATAATACCTGACTTGGGCATTAGTTCAGTTTACCTGAATCATGTAAGTCCAAAGCAAAAAGGTTATTTATGCTATGGGACAAAGAGACAAACAGAATGTCAGTAAGACTCCGATAAAGATAAACGTTCAGGCTGAGTTATTAACAAGAGACTCAGAGTATTGAATGTACGAGGAAGGACAAATGTTAGAAGGTCAACTAGCCGTTTGTACGGAGAGCCAATGATCTTTCGACACGCATGTACGGAGTCTGCACAACAGTTAATGCGGCATTTAATGCGTCTCAGGTTTGCAGGCGGCGGGACAAAAATTGCCAGATTAAGCATGGCAATTAGGTCAAAAGTACACCTAGCCTGCAACCACCCTAAAAAAGGAAAGATTTGGGTAGATCTCCTCCAACGGTCTATTTTGAATCTTGACTATAAATACATAGAGCCTTGCACCCATTCAAGGCTAACGGGAAATTTCCAAGCGAAAGCTCTCAAGAATCCAAGCACTCAAAGCATACTTTGAACAACACTCTGCAATTAAATTTCCCTAGTGTTGTAGTAGGATTCACTCTGTATTTGCTCAGTTTTGATAGCTCTAATCTTTAGCATTGCTTTGTATTGCTAGGGCTATCCTTAGTTGGAAACCAAGAATACCAAACCATTCAGGGTGTGAGATTGGTTTGTTAGATTGACTGGGACTTGTAAAATACCCAGGGGTTAGTTCCTAAGATAGGAAGTTGGCTATTCGTGTCCCTTGGCACGTAAAAACCAAGTACCTATCCTCAGGGTTTTGAGGGTAGCTTCCTGTTAAATGAGGCCGTGGACGTAGGAGTTGGTTATCTCCGAACCACGTTAAAAAGACCCTTGTGTGCTGTTTTACATTCTTGTTCAGGATCATAACTGTCATCATACTAAACTGAACATTCCGCATTGTTCTTATATTCAGGACTGAATAAATCATACTAAATCTTAATACTATGCACTCAGCCTTAACCACCAGTTTACTAAGCAAACTCAGAGAAAACATTTTCAGAAACTAAAACGAGTAGAAACTAAGGGCTCACATTCTGCACGTACTCTAGCTTACAGAGATAGTAGTTCAACTGACTAGCTTCAGAACGGTCAGTAGGTTTATTATCTCTACTGAGCTTCTGAGCACTTTACTCACACTCAGCTTTTCTGACTCGTTACTGAACTATCCCTGCTGCCCCTGTGGACCATCAGTTTACTGAGTATTTCAGGATATCCCTGACTGAGCGTGTTAGAGTATTTTTTAGAGTCTTTCAGAAAAATCTGATATCAGTGTATTCCCCCCATACACTGATTATACTCATTTCGGGACCAACAAGTGGTATTAGAGCAGTGGTTCAAAAGACCACTGACTTTGTTTACCAACATTTTCTGAGGAGAAACTTTTGGTGGTCAACTGAACAGATCTTGTTTCTGAAAACTTACATACATGGCATCCGGTTCTAAGCGCCTTGAAGGCAGTCTTCCTGAATTCTCTATTGATAATTATGACTATTGGAAATTCAGGGTACTCGCACATCTCTACTCCATCCATGATCAGATGCCATTGGTGATTGAGCAAGGTCCGATCAAATTCATGAAGAATCTTCAGACGACCTGGCCCGTTGCTGGCAATGTCCCTGTTCCAGCCGCCGGAGATGAAGAAGTGGAGAGGTCCGCGCTTAATCCTGATCAGATTAAGCAAATCGGACTGGATAATGTTGCTAAGAACATTATACTCCACACCGTTTCTTACGAGAATTCGGTCAGGCTCATGCACCTGAGGACGGCAAAGGAGATCTGGGATGCTTTGAGAGAGATGAGTGAGGGTTCAGAGAAGATCAAGGAGAACAAGAGAGATCTTGCAATCAGGAAGTTTGAGGCCTTCCGGATGTTAGAGGGAGAGTCCATCGATCAGATGGAAGCTCGGTTCATTAAGATGATGAATGAGCTAGCAACCCTTGGGAAGGAGTTCCCAAGAGGGAGGTGTCATCTATAATCCTGAACTGTCTCCCTGAAAGATGGGACACATGAGTGATCTTGTTAAAGAACACTCAGGATCTCACCAACATTACTCACTCTCTCCTATTCTCAGAGTTAAAGGCTCTGGAATTTGACCTCGATAAGAGGAAGAAGAAGGGTGTTGTCAGTGAGGAAGTTAGTGTGGAGAAGACACCTGAAACGAAGAAGAGCGTGGCTCTTAAAGCTACTCCTCAGCCTGAGGCTGGATCTGACTCTAAGTCTCTGAAGGACATGAACAAGAATGAGCTGGCCTTGGAATACAGCCTGATGGCACGACGATTTGAGAAGCTGAACTCTCGTTTTGGCAGGTATAAAAAGTTTTATACTGACAGTCGTGATCGCAGGTATTCCAGCCCTAGGAGATCGAGCCCCTGTAGGGAAGAGAGGAGGGGTTTAGATTCCAGGAGAGATCGTGATGAGCCTGAGCAGCGCGGAGATGAGATGAGGAGAGATGATGAGCCCAGAAGATCCAGCTCCAAACCTGAACGATTATCAGAGAGCATGAGGGAGTCATCAGATAAAAGGTACACTGACAAGAAGTTTTTTTCTGATGTAGATCAGTGCTACCACTGCAAGAAGACCGGACATTATCAGTATGGTTGTCCGGAGCTCAGTGCTCATGAGCGAGAAGATCGGAGAGCCAAGAGAGAGCTCAGGGCATCAGACCGGAGAGCTATGCTTGCTGAGGATTCCTCAGATTCAGATGGCCCAGGATGCCGGTCCCTTGAACTCTTCTCCGATGAGGAGTATGATGACCTTTGCCTGATGGCAGATGATGAGGTCGCTGCGGGCTACAAGAAGAGAAGGGAGGATCAGAAGCTGGATTGGTACTTGGACTCAGGGTGTTCCAGGCACATGAACGGTTCACGTGATCTCCTTCAGGATTATGTAGCTCAGGATGGCCCGCAGGTAACCTTTGGTGATAACTCTAAGGGTTTCACCAGGGGATTCGGAACCCTTGTTATTGGCTCTGTCCGTGTACTGAATGTATCATATGTTGAGGGACTGAGACATAACTTGCTCTCGGTCAGTCAGCTTTGTGACCGAGGATATAGTGTAGAATTTACATCTAACATGTGTCTTGTAAAGGACAAGTCTACACTGCAGGTTCTGATTACAGTTGTCAGGAGGGGCAACGTATATTTTGCTGACTTCAAGAGTAGCCCTCCTGAAACTTGTTTGGTTGCTAAGAGCTCCTCTGAGCTCAGTTGGCTCTGGCATAAACGCCTGAGTCACTTAAACTTCAAGATTATTAACAAAATCTCTCGACTTTCTCTTGTAGAGGGTCTACCTAATGAAGTTTTTAGCAAAGACCACGTGTGCGGTGCATGTCACGAAGGCAAGCAAACCAAAGCCTCATTCAAGGAGAAAGAAGCCTTCTCAACTGACAGAGTGCTTCAGCTCCTGCACATGGATCTTTTTGGTCCAATTACTCCTGTCAGCATGAATGGTAGGAAATATACCCTTATTGTTGTTGATGATTATTCCAGGTACACATGGGTTATTTTCTTGCTGAACAAGAAGGAGACTCAGGTCAAGCTTCCAGAGTTACTCAAGCAATTGAGTGCTGAACATGGTCAGAGTATAGTCAAGATTCGATCAGATCGAGGAACAGAGTTTATTAACTCTATTATAACTGACTTTTGTACTAATCATGGTATAGTTCATGAGACTTCTGCAGCCAGGACCCCTCAGCAGAATGGGGTAGCTGAGAGAAGGAATTGGACCCTGAAGGAAGCTGCCAGGACCATGTTGGCTGAGTCAGGACTGCTCAAGAAGTACTGGGCTAAAGCAATCAACACTGCTTGCTACACTCAGAACCGATCTATGCTGAACAAACAACATGCTTAGACACCTTATGAGACTTGGAACAAAAGGAAGCCTCGTATCTCCTATTTCCATATCTTTGGGTGTAAGTGTTTCATCCTGAACAATGGGAAAGACCAGCTGAAAGCCTTTGATAGCAAATCTGATGAGGGAGTTTTCTTAGGATACTCCTCAGTCAGTAAAGCTTTCAATCGGACCCTTTGTGTGGAGGAAACACCTCATGTTGTGTTTGATGAGACTGCATCAGTGCATAGAAAGTAGGTTCCGAGACTTGACACTGAGGGGGTTACCAAAAGGGTGACAAGACTGAGCCTGAAGAATCCTGAATTCAAGATCAAACTTGTCAGTGCTCCCAAGGGATGGGATGATGATGATAATGATGATCAGGATGGACCTCAGGCCAACCCTCAGCAAGCCCAAGCCTCAGAGAATGTTGAGTCTCAGACGGAGGGACAGACTCAACCTGAGGTACGTACTGTCGGTGATGATTCTTCTGCACCTGAGACAGTTACTGAGTCCAACACTTTAGGGGGAAACAATGTCTCTAATATTGGCCAACCCTCAGGAAATGACTCAGTATCCCCTGTTCTTGCTCGTTCCGCTTCTTTGCCTGTTATTATCGAGACTAATGTTTTAGGATCAGGCGAGGGGACGTCAGCAGCTCCCAGTGCTCTAGTCAGCAGGAGGACATGGCTAGATGATCACTCATTGGCTGACATCATTGGTGATGTAAATGAGGGGGTCAAGACGAGGTTGTCCTTTGGCGAGAGCGCTATGTTTTGTTACTTCCTGAGTGATCAGGAACCTAAGGGCATAGAAGAAGCCCTTGCTGACCCCAACTGGATCTTGGCCATGCTGGATGAGCTGAATCAGTTTGAGCGGAATCAGGTTTTGGAGTTAGTTGAGAGACCTAGGCGTCAACATGTTATTGGCACCAAGTGGGTCTTTAAGAACAAGAGGAATGAGAAGAATGTTGTTGTCAGGAATAAGGCCAGACTAGTGGCAAAGGGTTACTCTCAGGCCGAAGGAATCGACTATGATGAGACCTTTGCTCTGGTCGCAAGGTTGGAAGCAATCAGGTTGTTTCTGGCATATGCAACATTCAAGAAGTTCAAAGTGTATCAGATGGAGATGAAGAGTGCTTTTCTGAATGGTGTACTAAACGAGGAGGTGTATGTTGAGCAACCTCCAGGGTTCGAAGTTGGGAATAAGGTATATCACCTGAAGAAAGCTCTTTATGGCCTGAAGCATGCTCCGAGAGCTTGGTATGATACACTTTCCCAGTTCCTGATAGACCACGGGTTCGTGAAAGAATAGTGGATAGGACCCTCTTCTGGATATCCGAAAGGGAGGACATTCTCTTGGTCCAGATTTATGTGGATGACATAATTTTGGATCTCCTAATCTGAAGCTTTGTGAGATATTCTCCAAGCTGATGACTGGGAAATTTGAGAAGTCAATGATGGGAGAAATGAACTTCTTTCTGGGTCTCCAAGTTAGGCAAACTGACTCCGGAATTTTCATAAATCAGTCCAAATATGCGAGGGACTTGATTCTGAAATTCGGAGATCAGTCCAGCAAAGTCTCATGTATTCCCATGAACATAAATGAGAAGTTGGATCCTGACAAAGAAGGAGCCTCAGTGAATCAGACTGAATATAGGGCACTTATTGGATCTTTATTGTACCTGACTGCAAGTCGTCCTGACATCACTTATGCAGTCGGAGTTTGTGTAAGGTATCAGTCTGATCCAAAGAAGAGTCATCTAGAGAGTGCAAAAAAGATATTGAAATACCTTAAAGGTACAGTCAATTTAGGACTTTGGTATCCATCTGATGACAACCAAGAACTGACTGGCTATTCACATGCAGATTATGGAGGCTGTAGGCTTGATAGGAAATCAACTACAGGCACATGTCAGTTTCTAGGGAGTAAACTGATCTCTTGGTTTTCTAAGAAGCAAACCAGTTTTGCAACGTCTACTACTGAGGCTGAGTATATGGAGGCAGGCAGCTGTTGTTCCCAAATCCTTTGGTTGAAGCAACAACTGAGAGACTACCAAATAGAGGCCACTGAAGTCCCAATTTATTGTGATAATAATAGTGCCATATCCCAAAATGACTAACTAGGACTCAGGATGAAGGGATCTCAGAGAGAAGTGAATGGTTGTAGGGGGAACATTCAGTATGAAAATGATGATCAGTATAGACTGACTAAGATTCAGGACACTGAATTCAGGGCTTGTCACCCTGATAGGTCACATGTGGTATCAGTCAGAATACAAATCTGACTGACTGGTATGTTTCCTGATTTATTTTAGTCATCATATCTTGTTTGCATCATCTTTGATACTGTTTGTCGTATTGTCAAATCAAATTATTTTGTCATTTAATCCCAGCCATTCATTTAATATTCAGTTATTATATAATGCAATTATTTGAATTAAATAAGGACATGCTCTGACGCGCATTCAATGCAAAGTGGGCAGGAACGGTTTCCGATAAAGTTTTGAATCATTACTGTTGAAAACCGAAGAGGCTCAATCCGCATCCATGCATCTTGCGTTTTAATCTTAATCATTGAATCTCATAAGTCATTATCTTCTGAGCCGTCCGACTAAAATTGGATTTTAGTATAAATAAGGGAAGTTTTTGTCATTGCGATCTTTATGTACTCAAATCTTTTCTTGCTATATTTCTCTCTGCTATTTGCTTTCCTTCACATCTTCAAAACTTCATCCATGGCTTCACCTTCAGTCGACTCGTTCTTTGGAAATCTTTTCCATCTCAGGAACGAAATCCACTGGGAACCATTTGGTGATTTCTCCTCAAATCACCCAGAAGTTGCACTAGTAAAAGAGCTATTTGAGAAAGCTGGTCTACTTCGGTTCATCTCCTCCAAACCTTAGAGACTGCACCCCATACTTGTTGTTGCATTTTATTTGAAGATGGCGCAGAACAAGACCACTGAGGAGTGGGAATCTTGCATTCCTTTGACTTTCAGCATTAAGGGAAAGAACGGTAAAGACGAGATGACCAGGAAGTGGGTCACAATCAACATCAGGGAGAAGATTAGGGAAGTGTTTAATCTTCCCCACTCTGGACGCAGCCCCGTAGAATATGGGATTTGTGATGAGAAGGACTTTATCCAGTCTCTCTATGATGGAGATGTTGTCCTGAAGTCCGGGTTGAACAAGTCCATTCTGAAGACTGAGAATCGTCACTTCTTCGACCTGACTAGTCAGGGAGTGATGGGAATTGCTGGAGGACTGGAGCAGATCTCCAAGCCAAAGTTATACACCATGATGGCAATCAAGGATGCTGCCTTTGAACCTTTTGACTGAGAGGATTACTTTCTCAAATTACTGGTAGCTGAGACCAGTAAAATAAAGTATTCACCGGACGGTCAGGCGACATTTGAGGCAAAAATGCACTTTGACACGAAGATTTCTCTGATTTTGGAGACGCTTGATATCGGAGATATTGATCAAGCTCAGTCTCTTAAGCTCTTTCTGAAGATGGATATCTTCATGCATTACTCCTGTGATGCTGGTACTCAGAAGAAGAGAACCAGGACTGGAAAGAAGGGTCAGGTGAGCAAGGCTCAGGCGACCACAGGCACGAGAGCTCAGGCGAGCAAGACTCAGGGAGTCAAGGCTCAGGCGAGCTGGCCTGCTGAAATCCAATCATCAAGACCAGCTGAGGACAAGGCCAAATCTTCCAGCCTCAAGCAGCAGACTCTCAAAATCATCTATCCTGGATCAGGAAGATCCAAGAAAGTTGCGAAAGTGAAGCAAACTCAGTCTGAGAATGAGCCATATCAGCCTGAGTTAGAAATTCAGCACGCAACTCCGGAGGGGGAACCAGCCCAGGCTGCCCTTGAGGTTGCTCCCATTTCTGCCTTTCCGGAGACTGCACCATCTGACCCAGCGCCATTCATGTATGAGCAAGAAGTGGTGACTGATCAAATACTGCATGTAGTGACTTCAGTTCAAGGTGAAGAGGTCAGATCAGATGAGGGTCAGGGGGAACTCGCTCAGGGGGAACCCGTTGCTGATGTAGAAGCTGCTGAAGGCAGCAAGGGAGAAGAAATAAGGTTGGTGAAGGAGACAGAAGTTGTTCAGGCTGATGTCCCATGGCCATTCCCCGCGCCTGATGAAAACACATTGCCTGACTTTGAGATAGTGGCAAGGGGAACGGCTGCGGAGATGGTAGATAAGAGCTTTCCTGACCTCTCAGATGCTCAGAAGGAGGTGGTTGTGCAACTTCGCACTTACGCCATGATCAGGAATGCCACTTGGCCTGAATTGAGTCAGCTCGGAGAATCGAGAGGATGGGACAGCATGGCTGAATCTGAAGCAGCACTATTTGATCACTTTGAGGTAAACTCCTTACATCATCTGATCAAAATGGCAGATTTTGTCAAAACTGTCCGCCGCATCTATCCTGAGGCACTGGCCGTTGAGCCCGAGCAAACAAGAACTGAGTTGGAACTGGCTGTTGTTCCGAGGATAGGTCACGAGGTGGAGATACCTCATGTGATGGATGTTCAGGAGGGAGAGAAGGAGAGGGAAAAGGAAGTCGTTGTGATTGTTGATGATATTCAGCAAGGTGGCACTAAAGGAGTCAGTGCACCGGCCGATGAAGCACTCCTGGAACCCGGGACTGCTGAGGCTTCAGGAGAGGGTCCATCAGGTCTGGTCCGTGTGAAAGGTAGATGGATCACCCAAGAATCCTTATATGTTCAAAACTCCTTACGAGCTCTTGCCAATCTTCACAAAAGGGTAATCCTCGTTGAGCGAAAGGTAAGTCGGGTCGGTTCCAATTCTGACATTCTGAACAAAAAGATGAACAGATTGGACCGAGATCTGCACGAGATGGGGGCAGATATGAACACTACAATCGATCTCCTCGGTGAAGTTGGGATAAAACTTTCAGTAGATCTCACTGTTGTTACTGAGCAGGCAAAAGGGGCCATACGGAGTTGCAAGCAAATGGTTTCTGATGCACAAACTCAGCAAGAGAGTAAGCTTGCCACCTTCCTTGATCAACAACTGACTGAGAGGGTTGATCAATTGATTGATAAAAAGCTGGCTACGCTGAAGGCTGAACTGAAGGCGGAGCTTCTGAGTGAAATGTCAGAGCAAGAGAAAAAAGAGATTGCCTCTGCTGTGGACAATCGAATGGAGGGCTTCGAAGGACGGCTGAAGGCTGAGCACAATTCAGCTATTGATAAGCTCAGTGTTGGTCTGAGAGGGATGGCTGGGCAGATAGGGCAACTTCAGGCTAAGCAGACTGAGATGTCAGGACAGTTCACTTTATTGGCGGAATCAGTAAATGAGGTCGTAGGCCGAATCAATTCTGATGATGCCGAAAAGGGGGAAAAAGGGAAGAAGCAAATTGCTGCTGGAAAAGGAAAGAAGAAAATCTTCCCCCCTGAACAGAAATCTGCGGACAGGAGGAGGACGAGGTCCGTTTCTGCCTCAGAAGCTGCTGAAGAATCAGATCCAAAGAGGGTGAGGTCCTCTGAAGATCCTACTACCCTGGAGTCCATCTGCACTGAGATGGAGGAGTAAATGCATCCTGGGACGACCACTCAGAAGAAGATGGTGATAACTGAGGCGGAGAAGTTAGCGAAGATGAAGGAGATCTCGCTACTCAGTCAGATCCAACATTTGAAATAGTCCAATGAGTACCTGACTTCGCAGGTTCAGAAGAAGAAATCTGTGCCTTCTGGATCTCAGAAGAAGACTCAGAGGAAGATAGTGGTCAAACCAGGTCAAGGTCCTCCGCCACTTCAGTTTGTGGAGGATTTCATTCCGCTTGAGATGTTGGAGGTATGGATTCCGATCCGGAATAGGTGGGCTAACCTACTCTACGTGGTAGGGCTATGGGACGATCAAACTGAAGATAAAGACGTCATACACCATCACTGGATGGCGCAGGAGCATCCTAATCTATGGGCTGAGATTATCAGAAATGCAGACATAGAAGGGGTCGAGATCGCTCCACCGAAATTCATTACTTATCCTCCTCTACTCTTCAGAAACTCCAAGCAACTGGATCGGAAAGCGTTATCTGAAGAAGTCGTCAGGGTAGGACGCGCTGCCGGGGCCATTGGTGATTGGGTCAGAATGAAGCAGATTCTGAATCGTGTCTTGGAGATGTATGAAATCTCCCCAACTGCTTGGAATAAGGATCAGGATGAAGATTAGATCAGGAGTTAGTTTATCAGGAAAGATGTAATAGCTTCAGGATACTTGTATCTTCTGATTAATCAATGAAGTTATTTATTTTCCTGAGTACAACTTCTTGTTGACTCCTGAATTTACTTTTCTGTATCCTTATCAAGAACTGTACTAACCCATTCCTTGTTTTCATCTTATAGACTAAGTGCCTAGTTTGTCAGGTGGTACTGAGTTGATTTCACTGACTGAGTCAGTTGATTGTATAGATGAATAGGAATTTGCTTAAGGGTTTTGGCATCATCAAAAAGGAGGAAATTGTTGGGACAATCTGAGTGTTTTGATTAGATCCCAAAACCCCTGATGAATTAGCCTAAGTACAGTTGTTCAGGATAGTCTAGTTCAGGATAGTCAGACTAGGGATTCAGTTCAGGGGGAACGTGTTGAAGACTGAAGAAGATTCGAGTCGACCCAATTTACTGAAGTCTGAAGTGCAACACGCCCTGAAGAAGGTCAGTGTTAGTCTTGCTGAAGATTGCCTGAACTGAAGCTGAAGACCGAAGTCTGAAGATCCATCCTGAACACCATCCGGAATGCCATTGACTGATGTTTCTACTGAGTACACTAAGCATGCTCAGGACAGAACTTAGTCAGTGAAGAGTAAGTGTAACTTATCAGGCCGAGCTGAATGCACATAAGATCTGACTTAGGCCTTGAGTCAGTTTACCTGACTCATGTAAGTCCAAAGCAAAAAGGTTACACATACTGGGCTGAATAACCTATCAGGCTGTGCTGAATGCACATAAGACCTGACTTGGGCATTAGTTCAGTTTACCTGAATCATGTAAGTCCAAAGCAAAAAGGTTATTTATGCTATGGGACAAAGAGACAAAGAGAATGTCAGTAAGACTCCGAATAAAGACAAACGTTCAGGCTGAGTTATTAACAAGAGACTCAGAGTATTGATTGTACGAGGAAGGACAAATGTCAGAAGGTCAACTAGCCGTTCGTACGGAGAACCAATGATCTTTCGACACGCATGTACGGAGTCTACGCAGCAGTTAATGCGGCATTTAATGCGTCTCAGGTTTGCAGGCAGCGGGACAAAAATTGCCAGATTAAGCATGGCAATTAGGTCAAAAGTACACCTAGCCTGCAACCACCCTAAAATAGGAAAGATTTGGGTAGATCTCCTCCAACGGATCTATTTTGAATCTTGACTATAAATACAGAGAGCCTTGCACCCATTCAAGGCTAACGGGAAATTTCCAAGCGAAAGCTCTCAAGAATCCAAGAACTCAAAGCATACTTTGAACAACACTCTGCAATTAAATTTCCCTACTGTTATAGTAGGTTTCACTCTGTATTTACTTAGTTTTGATAGCTCTAATCTTTAGCATTGCTTTGTATTGCTAGGGCTATCCTTATTTGGAAACCAAGAAAACCAAACCACTCAGGGTGTGAGATTGGTTGGTTAGAAGGACTGGGACTTGTAAAATGCCCAGGGGTCAGTTCCTAAGAGAGGAAGTTGGCTATTCGTGTCCCTTGGCACGTAAAAACCAAGTACCTATCCTCAGGGTTTTGAGGGTAGCTTCCTGTGAAATGGGGCCGTAGACGTAGGAGTTGGTTATCTCCAAACCACGTTAAAAAGACCCTTTTGTGCTGTTTTACATTCTTGTTCAGGATCATAACTGTCATCATACTAAACTGAACATTCCGCATTGTTCTTATATTCAGGACTGAATCAATCATCCTGAATCTTAATACTGTGCACTCAGCCTTAACCACCAGTTTACTAAGCAAACTCAGAGAAAACGTTTTCAGACACTAAAACGAGTAGAAACTAAGGGCCCACATTCCGTACGTACTCTAGCTTACTGAGATAGTAGTCCAACTGACTAGCTTCCAAGCGGTCAGTAGGTTTATTATCTCTACTGAGCTTCTGAGTACTTTACTCGCACTCAGCTTTTCTGACTCGTTACTGAACTGTCCCTGCTGCCCTTATGGACCTTCAGTTTACTGAGTATTTCTGGATATCCTTGACTGAGCGTGTTAGAGTATTTTTCTGAGTCTTTTGGAAAAATCTTATATCAGTGTATTCCCCCCCATACACTGATTATACTCATTTCGGGACCAACAGTCAACTACGGTATGTTCATACACACGACGATAAAATTTAATTTTTACGTCATTGACCTAATACATTAATCTTCGTCAAACAATTTCGCATGCATGTTAGCAAATTGACGTTAGCATGCACGTCGTAATGCTGAAGGCTAAGAAATCGCCACAACTGTTCGTTGAAGGGTGGACAACCACCGACTGTTATTTTTGGGTAAACAATGTTTATCATTAATTGAATGAATGAGGACAGTTGCAATTGTTGGTCATTTTTTATAATACTATGATTGACATCATGCAGGACTCAATGATTTAAGCAGCAAAGGACTGGAAATGCATTGTAGAAGCTAAAGAAAAAGGTCAAGCATCCATAGGTCTCGAGGAGTCAAAACTGACTAGAAAAACTCAAATGATAAACAAATACATGACTGGGACATTGCCCAATTACGGTATGAGAATCCCATGGGCTGATGCTTCTAGTATTTATGGTGTAGCAAGAATTTGCTCTAATCATTGGGTTTTGTATCAAGTTCGGCCACATGATGAGAAACGGATCATTGTGTATGATTCGTTGTGTGTTAACTGGGAAACATGGCAAGGTAGGTTGGAATTTCATTTGTTTACATGGGCAATGGGAGTGTTGTTAAAAAGTGGGGAGTACAAGTTGGAACTTTGCGAGAATACACCACAGCAGGATAACACCCATGACTACGGTGTGTATTGCCTGAAAATATTTGAGTGTCTTGTATCTGGAAAATCTCTCGACAAGGTGGAGACATCGAAGATTAAATTCTACTGTGAACACCTATCATTAGATATCTTTCGGATGGCTACGTTGATGAGCTTGTAGTCTAAACACTTCATTGTATTTTTGTAATACTCAAACTTCTAGAGGCTAATGAGGTATAATAGTTGACAGGTTGATGTATGTGTTGTCTATTTTATTAGTCATAGCTGAAAACAGTGATTAATAATATTAATTGTGCACCCACCCACTGTATAAAAGGTGAAGTTGACATATGAATGACAAAAGTTGGGGCCATCAGGTAAACGTTCATTTATTGCACAATTCATTCAATTATTACACAGTACTGTTCCACATATTCTCTAATAGTTTTTATCTATAAAACATGTAGTAACTCTTTACTTACAACAAAATTTGAAGCAAAGAGTTGTGTCATTACCTCTACGCATATTCGAACAAATGTCAAAAGGATCACATTGGGTTGCAAAGAACCACTTTGAAAAGTGTGAGAATAACAGCTTGTGGACGCCATCTGCCGATCGTGTACTCGCCGAACAGCTTCTTACACAGTATGAAGAGGGCAGATAGAAAGTAGGGAATTCAGATAACAACAAAGCAATCAAAAATACAGCTTGCTGTTTGAATATGTCGTACCAAAAACTACGATATACTAAAGATCAAGTAACAGATCGAGTGTTGTCTTTCAAATCCAGACACGACTGTTGGTTCATGGTGATTAACACTACAGGTGCTTGTGAATGGGATAGAGATTTTACAGGAATTTGTGCTTCACCGGATGTATGGGAGTTTTGGTTAGATGTAAGTTGTTCATTCTTTCGTAACTGCATATATGATGGCTAAATTATTTGTAAGGAGTATTTTAAATTAAACTAATTGTTGGTCCCGAAACGAGTTAAATCAGTATATGGGGGGGGAATACACTGATGTCAGATTTTTCTGAAAGACTCAGAAAAATGCTCTAACGCACTCAGTCAGGATTCCCTGAAGTACTCAGTATGCTGAATGTCCGCAGGGGCAGCAGGGACGGTTCAGTAATGAGTCAGATAGGCTGAGTGTGAGTAAAGTGCTCGGAGGCTCAGTAGAGATAACAAACCTACTGACTGCTCAGAAGCGAGTCAGTTGGACTACTATCTCAGTGAGTCAGAGTACGTGCGGAAAGTGAGCCCTTAGATTCTACTCGTTTTAGTTTCTGAAATTGTTTTCTCTGAGTTGCTTAGTAAATTGGTGGTTAAGGCTGAGTGCACAGTATTCAGTTTCAGGATGATTGATTCAGTCCTGAAGTTAAAACCAATGCAGTATATTCAGTTTAAGATGATGACAATTATGATCCTGAACAAAACAGTAAATCAGCACACAGGGGACTTTTTAACGTGGTTCGGAGATAACCAACTCCTACGTCCACGACCTGATTTAACAGGAAGCTATCCTCAAAACCCTGAGGATAGGTACTTGGGTTTTACGTGCCAAGGGACACGAGTAGCCAACTTCCTCTCTTAGGAACTGACCCCTGGGCGTTTTACAAGTCCCAGTCCTTCTAACCAACCTATCTCACACTTTGAGAGGTTTGGTATTCTGGTTTCCAACTAAGATAGCTCTAGCAATACAAAACAATAGTAAATAATAGAGCTATCGATCTAAGCAAATACAGAGTGAATCCTACTACAACACTAGGGAAATTTAATTGCAGAGTGTTGTTTATGATAGGCTTTGAGTTCTTGGATTCTTGAGAGTTTTCTCTTGGAAATTTCCCGTTAACCTTGAATGGGTGCAAGGTTCTCCATATTTATAGGCAAGATTCAAAATAGATCCATTGGAGGAGATCAAATCAAATCTTTCCTATTTTAGGTAGATTGCAGGCTAGAAATACTGTTCGACCTACCCGCCATGCCTATTCTGGCAAGTTGTCACATCACCTGCAACCTTTTGAGACGCATTAAATGCCGCATTAAATGCTGAGCAGACTCCGTGCATACATGTTGAAAGATCATTGGCTCTCCGCTATAACGGCTAGTTGACCTTCAGACATTTATCCTTCCTCGTACATTCAATGCTCTGAGTCTCTTGTTAATAACTCAGTCTGAACGTGTCTTTAATGGAGTCTTACTGACATTCTTTTTGTCTCTTGTCCCATAGCATAAATAACCCTTTGCTTTGGACTGACATCATTCAGGTGATCTGAACCACAGCCTGAGTCAGGTCCTATGTGCATTCAGCACAGCCTGATAGGTTATTCAGCTCAGTATGTGTTACCTTTTTTCTTCGGACTTACAGGATTCAGGTGAACTGAACCAAGGCCTAAGTCAGGTCCTATGTGCATTCAGCACAACCTGATAGGTAACACTTTACTCTTCACTGACTGAGTTCTGTCCTGAACATGCTTAGTGTATTCAGTAGAAACATCAGACAATGGTACTTCAGGATTGACTTCAGGATGAATCAGCAGGCTTCGATCTTCAGCTTCAGAATAGACAATCTTCAGCGAGACTGACTGACTCCTTCAGAATGGTTTACGCTTCAGACTTCAGTAAATTGGGTCGACTCCAATATTCTTCAGTCTTCAGCATGGTCCTTCTGTACTGAATCTCTAACCTAACTATCCTGAACTATTTATACTGAACACTATACTTAGGCAAATTCATCAGGGGTTTTGGGATCTAATCAAAATACTCAGATTGTCCCAACAATTTCCCCCTTTTTGATGATGCCAAAACCCTTAAGCAAATTCCTATTCATCTATACAATCAACTGACTTAGTCAGTGAAAATAACTCAGTACCACCTGACGAACTAGGTACTTAGTCTATAAGATGAAAACAAGGAATGGGTTAGTACAGTTCTTGATAAGAATTCAGAAAAGTAAATTCAGGAGTCAACAAGAAGTTGTACTCAGGAAAAATAAATAACTTCATTGATTGATAAGAAAATACAAGTATCCTAAAGCTATTACAAAATTCCTGAACAACTAACTCCTGATCTAGTCTTCATCCTTATTCCAAGCAGTCAGTGGAATCTCGTACATCTCCAGTACTCGATTCAGGACCTGCTTCATCCTGTTCCGATCAGCAACGGCCCCGGCAGCTCATCCTACTCTGACGACTTCTTCAGAAATTGCTTTCCGGTCCAGCTGCTTAGAATTCCTAAAGAGTGGAGGAGGATACTTGATGAATTCCGGAGGAGCGATCTCAACACCTTCAGTGTCAGCATGTCTGATGATTTCAGCCCATTGATCAGGATGCTCCTGTGCCATCCAGTGATGGAGTATGACGTCTTTTTCTTCAGTCTGATCTTCCCATAACCCCACCACATAGAATAAGTATGCCCACCTATTCCGGATCGGAATCCAAACCTCCAGCATCTCAATCGGAATGAAGTCTTCAACAAACTTCGATGGAGGATTACTTTGATCTGGTCTGACCATAATTTTCCTCTAAGTCTTTATCCGAGATCCAGATGATACAGATTTCTTCTTCTGGACCTGAGAAGTCAGATACTCATTAGATTCTTTTAGGCGCTGGATCTGACTGAGCATCGAAATCTTCTCATCATCAGTCATCACCAATTTCTTCTGAGTGGTCAGCCCAGATGGCATTATTTGTTCCTCCATCTCCTTATATAAAGGCTCGAGAGCCGAATCTTCAGAGGATCTCAACTTCTTCGGATCTGAGCCTTCAGCAGTTTCAATGGCGGCTACGTATCTAGTCCTCTTTCTATCTGCATCCTTCAGTTCAAGGGGAAAGTTCTTCTTCTTAACTTTGCCAGTAGTGGCAATTTGTTTCTTCCCTTCTTCCCCCTTTTTGGCATCATCGTCATTAATACGTTTGACAACTTCATCCACTGACTCTGCCAAAAGATTAAACTGACTATCCATCTCAGTCTGCTTCACCTACAATTGCCCAATCTGCCCTGCCATTCCTCTCAGGCCGATACTGAGCTGATCAATGGTTGAATTGTGTGCAGCCTTCAGTCGACCTTCGAAGTTTTGCATCCTTGAGTCTAGGGCAGATGCAATTTTCTCCTTCTCCTGTGCAGACAACTCCCTCAGCAGGTCCTCCTTCAGTTCAGTTCTTAACTTGACCAATTTCTCATCAACCAGTTGATCAACCTTTTCAGATAGTTGTTGATCCAGAAAGTTGGCAAGTTTAGTCTCCTGCTGAGTCTGCACATCTGAAACCATCTGATTGCAGTTCTGAATGGCATTCTTGGTTTGCTCTGAAATGGTAGTTAGTTCTACATTGATTTCAGTCCGAGCTTCCCCAAAGAAATCAATTGCTGCATGCACATCAGTGGCCATATCATTCAGGTCTCTATCCAGCCTTTTCATCTTCTTATTCAGAGTTTTAGAATTTGAATCAACCCTACTTGTCTGTCGCTCAACGAGAATTACCCTTCTGTGCATATTCGAAAGAGCTCGTGAGGAATTTTCAGTGAACATAGCCGCTGGGGTGATCCAGTTTCCTCTAACTCGGATAAGACCTGATCGACCCTCTCCTGAAGCCTCCGCTGCCCCGGGTCCAAGGGGTGCATCATCGGCCGGTGCACTGACTCCCTCAGTGCCACCTTGCTGAATGTCATCAGCAATCACCACCACCTCCACTTCAGCTTCCTTCTCCTTTCCCTTCTCTTCAGCTAACTGAGTCTCGGGCTCAGGATACGTTCTGCGGACTGTTCTCATAAAATCCACCATTTTGATCAGATGATGTAGAGAGTTAACACCAAAATGATCAAAGAGGGAGGCTACTAAATCTGCAATCCAGTCCCATCCTCTGGACTCTCCTAGCTGACTGAGCTCAGACCAAGTAGCATTTCTGATCATAGCAAAAGTGCGGAGTTGCACAACTGCCTCCTTCTGAGCCTCAGTAAGATCAGGGAATCTCCTTTCCACCATCTCAGCAGCCTCTCCCTTGCAACTATTTCAAAATCTGATAAATTGTTCACATCAGGCGCAGGGAAAGGCCATGGTGCTTCATGCTGAACTGATTCAGCAGCCTCTTGCTCAACTCCTCCTTCCTGAGCAGGCTCTTCCTGACCCAAACTCTGATAGGTTTCAGCAATAGTAAGGATCAGCTGGTTGGGTTCAGGAGATGCAATCGGGGCAAATTCAGGAACAGCCTGCGCCTGAGCTGGTTCCTTCTCAACAGCTTCAGCAGAATCCTGCGCCTGAGCTGGTTCCTTCTCAACAGCTTCCGCAGAATCCTGCGCCTGAGCTGATTCCTTCTCAACAGATTCAGCAGCTTCTTCTGTCGCCCAGCTGACCCAGAGTAGAGAAATTTCAGCTTGTGTTGCTTGGGTCTGGAAGTCTTGGATTTATCCTCCGCTGGCTTTGCTGTATCAGACTCTGAAGACTTGCCTGCCTGAGCCTGGACTTTCCCAGTCATGCTCGCCTGGGCCTTCTTCTTCTGAGTCCGAGGCCTTCTCCTTGTGCCAGCATCATCGGAATAAGCTCTGAAGAGATGGATTTTCGCTGGGATCTCGAGTGATTGGGCCTGATCCACATCACCGAGATCCAGAGTCTCCAAGAGCATGGAGATCTTGGTGCCAAAATGCATCTTGGCCTCAAAAGTCGCCTGCCCCTCTGGCGAGTACTTGATTTTGCTAGTCTCAGCCACCAGCATTTGGAGGAAGTAACCCTCCCAGTCAAAATTGTGCAGAGGGGCATCTGAAATAGCCATCATCGTGAACAGCTTCGGCCTGGAGATCTGCTCCAATCCTCCAGCAATTCCCATCACTCCCTGACTCGTCAGGTCGAAGACGTGACGGTTTTCAGTCCTCAAGACTGATTTATTCAGGCCGGACTTCAGCACGACATCTCCATCACACAGGGACTGGAGAAAATCCTTCTCATTCCCAAACCCATACTCCACTGGGCTTCGTCCTTTGTTGGGAAGATTAAAAACCTCCTTAATCTTCTCCCGAATGTTGAAGGTGACCCACCTCCTGACCATCTCCTCCTCACCACCCTTTCCCTTCTCACAGGTGGTCAAGGGAATACAAGTTTCCCACTCCTGGGAGTCCTTGTTCTGCGCCATCTTCAGGTAGAAGGCAGCAATGAGTCTGGGGTGGAGCCTCTGTGGTTTTGCAGTGACAAACTGCAGAAGACCTGCATTATTGAAAAGGTCTCGCACAGGCATAATATCAGGGTTATTAGAAGAAAAATCCCCATAAGGCTTGTAGTGTATTTCGTTCCTTAAGTGGAAAAGGTTTCCAAAAAAGGTATCGGCAGAAGGTGAAGCCATGGAAGATTTTAAGAGATTTGAAGAGAATCGATTTTTGGAGAAGATAAGTTAAGAAAATATTGGGTGCATAAAAGTTTTAACAATACGATCTTCTCTTATTTATAGAAAGAAAAATTCGGTTTTAATCGGACGGTTTAGAAAATAGTGACCTATGGGATTCAATGGACAAGATTGAGCAGTAAAAAGCATTTGCCTTTTCGGTTCTTCAAAGGTAATTGGTCAAAATTTTATCGATAACTGTTCCCGCCCACAGTGCATTAAATGCGCATTAGAGCATGTCTGTATTTAATTCAAACAAATTGAATTAAATAATAACCGAATATGAAAACGAACGGCTGGGATCATTTGGCAAATTAAATTGATTTGACAATAGCAAACAGTAAAAAGGATAATGCACGCAATATCAGATGACTAGACAAAAATCAGGAAACATACCAGTCAGTCAGATATGTATTCTGACTGATACCACTTATTGCCCTATCAGGGTGACAAGCCCTGAACTCTGTGTCCTGAATCTTAGTCAGTCTATACTGATCATCCATTTTATACTGAATGTTCCCCCTACAACCATTCACATTCTCTCTGAGTTCCCTTCATCCTGAGTCTATATGAGCTATTCCCCCTGACCTTGTTCATTCTTATCAGAGATTCAAAGTAAATCACCTAAGCCTGGGTCAAGGAGTCCTAACTCTACTGATAACTCAACAAACCTGGTTTCAGGCAGAGCCTTAGTCAGGATGTCAGCTCTCTGTTTTTCAGTAGGGACTCTCTCCATCCTGATGTCCTTCTTCTCCACATGATCTCTGATAAAGTGATGCCTGATGTCTACATACTTACACCTTGTATGTAAGACTGGGTTTTGGGATATGGCAATGGCACTATTATTGTCACAATAAATTGGGACTTCAGTGGCCTCAACTTGGTAGTCTCTCAGTTGTTGTTTCAGCCAAAGAATCTGAGAGCAACATCTGCCTGCCGCCATATACTCAGCCTCAGTAGTAGACGTTGCAACACTGGTTTGCTTCTTAGAAAACCAAGAGATCAGTTTACTCCCTAGAAACTGACATGTGTCTATAGTTGATTTCCTATCAAGTCTACAGCCTCCATAATCAGCGTCTGAATAGCCAGTCAGTTCTAGGTTGTCATCAGAGGGATACCAAAGTCCTAAGTTGACTGTACCTCTCAGGTATTTCAGAATCTTTTTGGCACTCTCTAGATGACTCTTCTTTGGATCAGACTGATACCTTGCACAAACTCCAACTGCATAAGTGATGTCAGGACGACTAGCAGTCAGATATAATAAAGATCCTATCAGTGCCCTATATTCAGTCTGATTTACTGAGGCTCCTTCTTTGTCAGGATCCAGCTTCTCATTTGTGTTCATGGGAATGCGTGAGACTCTGCTGGTCTGAACTCCAAATTTCTGAATCAAGTCCCTCGCATACTTGGACTGATTGATGAAAATTTCGGAGTTAGTTTGCCTGACTTGGAGACCCAGAAAGAAATTCATTTCTCCCATCATTGACATCTCAAATTTCCCAGTCATCAGCTTGGAAAATTTCTCACAAAGCTTCAGATTAGGAGATCCAAATATTATGTCATCCACATAAATCTGAACCAAGAGAATGTCTTCCCCTTCGGTGATCCGGAAGAGGGTCCTGTCCACTGTTCCTTTCACGAACCCGTGGTCTATCAGGAATTGGGATAATGTATCATACCAAGCTCTCGGAGCTTGCTTCAGGCCATAGAGGGCTTTCTTCAGGTGGTATACTTTATTACCGACTTCGAATCCAGGAGGTTGCTCAACATACACCTCTTCATTCAGTACACCATTCAGAAAAGCACTCTTTACGTCCATCTGATACACTTTGAATTTCTTGAATGTTGCATAAGCCAGAAACAACCTGATTGCTTCTAATCTTGCGACTGGAGCAAAGGTCTCATCATAGTCGATACCTTCGGCCTGAGAGTAACCTTTTGCTACAAGCCTGGCCTTATTTCTGACAACAACATTCTTCTCATCCCTCTTGTCCTTGAAAACCCATTTGGTGTCAATAACATGTTGACGCCTAGGTCTATCCACTAACTCCCAAACCTGATTCCGCTCAAACTGATTGAGCTCATCCTGCATAGCTAGGATCCAGTTGGGATCAGCTAGAGCTTCTTCTATGCTTGTAGGTACCTGATCACTCAGGAAGCAACAAAACATAGCGCTTTCACCAAAGGACAACCTCATCCTGACCCCCTCATTGATATCTCCAATGATATCAGCCAATGAGTGATCATCTAGCCATCGCCTCCTGCTGACTGGAGCACTGGGAGATACTGATGTTCCATTGCCTGAACCTGAAACATTAGTCTCAATAATAATAGGCAAAGAAGCGGAACGAGCAAGAACAGGGGATACTGAGTCATTTCCTGAGGGTTGACCAATATCAGAGAAATTGTTTCCCCCTACAGTGTTGGACTCAGTAACTGTCTCAGGTGCAGAAGCATCATCACCGACAGTACGTACCTCAGGTTGAGTCTGTCCCTCCGTCTGAGACTCAACATTTTCCGAGGCAGGGGCTTGCTGAGGGTTGACCTGAAGTCCATCCTGATCTTCATCATCATCATCCCATCCCTTGGGAGCACTGACAAGTTTGATCTTGAATTTAGGATTCTTCAGACTCAGCCTTGTTACCCTTTTGGTAATTCCCTCAGTATCAGGACTTGGAACCTGTTTCCTATGCACTGATGCAGTCTCATCAAACACAACATGAGGTGTTTCTTCCACACAAAGGGTCCGACAGTTATATACCCTGAAAGCTTTACTGACTGAGGAGTATCCTAAGAAAACTCCCTCATCATATTTGCTATCAAAGGCTTTCAGCTGGTCTTTCCCATTGTTCAGGATGAAACACTTACACCTAAAAATATGAAAATAAGAGATGCGAGGTTTCCTCTTGTTCCAAGTTTCATAGGGTGTCTGAGCATGTTGTTTGTTCAGCATAGATCGGTTCTGAGTGTAGCAAGCAGTGTTGATTGCTTCAGCCCAATACTTCTTGGGCAGTCCTGATTCAGCCAACATGGTCCTGGCAGCTTCCTTTAGGGTTCGATTCCTTCTTTCAGCTACCCCATTCTGCTGAGGGGTCCTAGCTGCAGAAGTCTCATGAGCTATACCATGGTTAGTACAAAAATCAGTTATAATAGAGTTTATAAACTCGGTTCCTCGATCTGATCGAATCCTGACAATGCTCTGACTCTGTTCAGTACTCAGTTATTTGAGTAACTCAGGAAGCTTGACCTGTGTCTCCTTTTTGTTCAGCAAGAAAATAACCCATGTGTACCTGGAATAGTCATCAACAACAACAAGGGTATATTTCCTACCATTTATGCTGACAGGAGTTACTCGACCAAAGAGGTCCATGTGCAGGAGCTGAAGCACTCTGTCAGTAGAGAAGGCTTCCTTCACTTTGAATGAGGCTTTGGTTTGCTTGCCTTCCTGACACGCTCCGCACACGTGGTCTTTGCTAAAAACTTCATTAGGCAGACCATCTACAAGAGAAAGTCTAGAGATTTTCTTAATAATCTTGAAGTTTAAGTGACTCAGACGTTTATGCCAAAGCCAACTTAGCTCAGAGGAGCTCTTAGCGACCAGACAGGTTTCAGGAGGGCTGCTCTTGAAGTCAGCAAAATATACATTGCCCCTCCTGACTCCTGTAATCAGAACCTGCAGTGTAGATTTGTCCTTTACGAGACACATGTTAGATGTAAATTCTACACTATATCTTCGGTCACAAAACTGACTGACCGAGAGCAAGTTATGTCTCAGTCCTTCAACATATGATACATTCATTACACGGACAGAGTTAATAACAAGGGTTCCGAATCCTCTGGTGAAACCCTTAGAGTTATCACCAAAGGTTACCTGCTGGCCTTCTTGAGCTACATATTCCTGAAGGAGATCACGAAATCCGGTCATGTGCCTGGAACATCCTGAGTCCAAGTACCAGTCCTTCATCAGATCCTCCTTCTTCTTCTTGTAGCCCGCAGTGACCTGAAAAGAATCAGGCCTCAGGTACCCATCTCGTATTGGGTCCTACTGAGTCAGCCATACCCTTCGGGATCCAGATTTGTCTGACAATTCTGACAGCATCAGAAGTGTAGACATGTTTCCCTGAAATGTCAACATACACAGTTCTCTTCTTCCTTTGTGCCTGGGAAGTTGAGGGTGTATGGGTGTCAGCCTGAGATACAGGAGCCCTATTTTGATTTCTGGGGATGGGCCTCCTGTTTCTCCTTGACCTGGGTGCATTGGGCTGAAGTCTGTCCTGAGAAGGAGCAGCTCGGGCCTGACCTCTTGGCACATGAGGTCTGGCCTGAGTGTTTCTGGAGTCAGGTCTCCATTGCCTTTCAGAGGCCACTTGGTTTGTCCTTCTTCTTAAAGAATTAGGACGCTCCTGATGGGCTCTGTGCCCTGTCTGAGGAGTCTGAACCTCAGTAGTCCTAAGTCTTGCCTGAGGTCTCCTTTGTCCTGAGTTCCTTTTGTTCTGAACATTTCTAGGCTGGGCCTGAGAAGTGCTAGGAACAAAATTCTTCCCAGTTTCAGGATTCCTAGGCTGGACCTAGGAGTTCCTTTGGTCTGTCTTCCTAGACTCAGAATGAGAAACTTTGACCTTTTCCTTAGGTTTTAGTCTTGGTTTCTCAGTTCTTTGCCTGACAGGTTCAGCAGGCATTTTCTCCTTCCCTTTAC
Organism: Prunella vulgaris; assembly: GCA_026898435.1. Classification (NCBI taxonomy): domain Eukaryota; kingdom Viridiplantae; phylum Streptophyta; class Magnoliopsida; order Lamiales; family Lamiaceae; genus Prunella; species Prunella vulgaris. The sequence goes on from JAPKLY010000192.1 coordinate 115,830, forward strand.
CTTTATTCTGATGAGCAACACTTGAGCTCTTGTCATCAGTTAGGGCAGGGACAAACTTTTTCTGAGAGTTGCTCCCTGAAGCACCTCTCTTCTTCTTGCCCTTTGGGTCTTTTGTGGCATCATAGCCTAACCCAGCTTTAGCACCATCAGTCAGCTGAGAGAAATGTGTCAACTCATCAACCACTTGGGTAGATGTGTATAACTTCTTCAGCTTGACTTCAAGATGCCCATTGGCTTCTTTCAGGGCCTCAATTTAAGTGGTGTATTGAAGCACTAATTCTGAATGAGCTTTCTCTTTTGAGATCAGCTCAAGATCCCAAGCAGTTTGCTCAGCACAAAGGCGAGCTTGCCACTCAGTTTTGAGCATCATTCTTAAAGCAGTTCGCTTAATTATCAGTTGTTCCTGAGCAAGGAACAAATCAGTATCACGAGTCTCAATCAGCGAGCTGATGACACCCATCAGTCTTTCTACCTCCAGTGGAGCTTCATCATGCTTATTCTTAGCATTAAGTAGCTCCTCCTGAAGATGTACTAATCTGAGGGCTTCCTCAGTATCTCTTACTCTGAGAGACTCAGTTAACCGATCGTTCTTCTCGCTCAGTTGTGCGTTCACATCCACTGTGTGAGTATGAGTCTCCTGTGGCCTTGAGAAGTCAACCATCAATTGCTCTAGGGCGAGCTGAAGGTCGAGTTCTCCTGCTGAATCTGAGCTAAACTCAGGTGCGTGATCAGCAGAAGAGGCAGAAGAACATACCTCATCATCTGCCATCAGGCAGAGGTCATCATTCTCCTCATCTGAAAAGAGTTCAGGAGACCGGCGTCCAGGGCCATCTGAATCTGAGGAATCCTCAGCTAGCAACGCTCTCCGGTCTGAAGCCCTGAGCTCTCTTTTGGCTCTCCGATCTTCTCGCTCATGAGCACTGAGCTCCGGACAATCATATTGATAATGTCCGGACTTTTTGCAGTGGTAGCACTGATCTGCATCAGAAGAAAGCTTCTTGTCAGTGTACCTTTTATCAGAGGATTTCCTCCTGCTCCCTGATGATCTTTCAGGTTTGGAGCTGGATCTTCTGGGCTCATCCTCTCTCCTCTTTTCATCTCTGCATCGCTCAGGCTCATTGCGATCCCTCCTGGAATCTGAACCTCTTCTTTCTTCTCTCCGGGGGCTAGATCTCCTGGGGCTGGAGTACCTGCGATCACGGGTGTCAGTATAAAATTTCTTATACCTGCCGAAATGAGAGTTCAGTTTCTCGAATCGCCATGTCATCAGACTGTATTCCAAGGCTAGCTCATCTTTGTTCATGTCTTTTAGAGACTTGGAGCCAGATCCAGCCTCAGGCTCAGGAGTAGCTTTAAGAGTCACGCTCTTTTCTTTTTCAGATGTCTTCTCCTCACTAACTTCCTCACTGACAACACCCATCTTCTTCCTCTTATCGAGTTCAAATTCTAGAGCCTTTAACTCAGAGAATAGGTGTGAGTGAGTGATATTTGTAAGGTCCTGTGTGTTTTTCAATAGAATTACTCCTGTGTCCCATCTTTCAGGGAGACAGTTCAGGATCTTAGAAGACACCTCCCTCTTGGGAAACTCCTTCCCAAGGGTTGCTAGCTCGTTCATCATCTTAATGAACCGAGCTTCCATCTGATCGATGGACTCTCCCTCTAGCATCTTGAAGGCCTCAAACTTCCTAATAGCGAGATCTCTCTTGTTTTCCTTGATCTTTTCAGATCCATCGCTCATCTCCCTCAGAGTATCCCAGATCTCCTTAGCTGTCCTCAGATGCATCAGCCTGACCGAGTTCTCGTAAGAAACGGTGTGGAGTATAATGTTCTTGGCAACATTATCCAGTCCAATTTGCTTAATCTGATCAGAATTAAGCGCGGACCTCTCCACTTCTTCATCTCCGGCGGCTAGAACAGGGACATTGCCAGCAACAGGCCAAGTCGTCTGAAGATTTCTCATAAATCTGATGGGGCCATGTTCAATCACCTGTGGCATCTGATCATGGATAGAATAGAGATGTGCGAGTACCCTGAATTTCCAATAATCATAATTGTCAATAGAGAATTCAGGAAGATTGCCCTCGAGGCGTTTAGAACCGGATGCCATGATATGCAGTTTTCCAGAAAAAAGATCAGTTCAGTAGACCACCAAAAGTTTCTCCTCAGAAACTGTTGGTAAACAAAGTCAGTGATCTTTTGAACCAATGCTCTGATACCACTTGTTGGTCCCGAAATGAGTTAAATCAGTGTATGGGGGGGAATACACTGATGTCAGATTTTTCTGAGAGACTCAGAAAAATGCTCTAACGCACTCAGTCAGGATTCCCTGAAGTACTCAGTATGCTGAATGTCCGCAGGGGCAGCAGGGACGGTTCAGTAATGAGTCAGATAGGCTGAGTGTGAGTAAAGTGCTCGGAGGCTCAGTAGAGATAACAAACGTACTGACTGCTCAGAAGCGAGTCAGTTGGACTACTTTCTCAGTGAGTCAGAGTACGTGCGGAAAGTGAGCCCTTAGATTGTACTCGTTTTAGTTTCTGAAATTGTTTTCTCTGAGTTGCTTAGTAAATTGGTGGTTAAGGTTGAGTGCACAGTATTCAGTTTCAGGATGATTGATTCAGTCCTGAAGTTAAAACCAATGCAGTATGTTCAGTTTAAGATGATGACAATTATGATCCTGAACAAAACAGTAAATCAGCACACAGGGGACTTTTCAACGTGGTTCGGAGATAACCAACTCCTACGTCCACGACCTGATTTAACAGGAAGCTATCCTCAAAACCCTGAGGATAGGTACTTGGGTTTTACGTGCCAAGGGACACGAGTAGCCAACTTCCTCTCTTAGGAACTGACCCCTGGGCGTTTTACAAGTCCCAGTCCTTCTAACCAACCTATCTCACACTTTGAGAGGTTTGGTATTCTGGTTTCCAACTAAGATAGCTCTAGCAATACAAAACAATGCTAAATAATAGAGCTATCGATCTAAGCAAATACAGAGTGAATCCTACTACAACACTAGGGAAATTTAATTGTAGAGTGTTATTTATGATATGCTTTGAGTTCTTGGATTCTTGAGAGTTTTCTCTTGGAAATTTCCCGTTAACCTTGAATGGGTGCAAGGTTCTCCATATTTATAGGCAAGATTCAAAATAGATCCGTTGGAGGAGATCAAATCAAATCTTTCCTATTTTAGGTAGATTGCAGGCTAGAAATACTGTTCGACCTACCCGCCATGCTTATTCTGGCAAGTTGTCACATCACCTGCAACCTTTTGAGACGCATTAAATGCCGCATTAAATGCTGCGCAGACTCCGTGCATACGTGTCGAAAGATCATTGGCTCTCCGCTATAACGGCTAGTTGACCTTCAGACATTTATCCTTCCTCGTACATTCAATGCTCTGAGTCTCTTGTTAATAACTCAGTCTGAACATGTCTTTAATGGAGTCTTACTGACATTCTTTTTGTCTCTTGTCCCATAGCATAAATAACCTTTTGCTTTGGACTGACATGATTCAGGTGATCTGAACCACAGCCTGAGTCAGGTCCTATGTGCATTCAGCACAGCCTGATAGGTTATTCAGCTCAGTATGTGTTACCTTTTTGCTTCGGACTTACAGGATTCAGGTGAACTGAACCAAGGCCTAAGTCAGGTCCTATGTGCATTCAGCACAACCTGATAGGTAACACTTTACTCTTCACTGACTGAGTTCTGTCCTGAACATGCTTAGTGTATTCAGTAGAAACATCAGACAATGGTACTTCAGGATTGACTTCAGGATGAATCAGCAGGCTTCGATCTTCAGCTTCAGAATAGACAATCTTCAGCGAGACTGACTGACTCCTTCAGAATGGTTTACGCTTCAGACTTCAGTAAATTGGGTCGACTCCAATATTCTTCAGTCTTCAGCATGGTCCTTCTGTACTGAATCTCTAACCTAACTATCCTGAACTATTTTATCCTGAACACTATACTTAGGCAAATTCATCAGGGGTTTTGGGATCTAATCAAAATACTCAGATTGTCCCAACACTAATATATGAGCTCTTAATTTTTTTTCCAGGTACATGAGGAAGCAAATTCATATACCAAATGCGAAGAGCCTCTATGGGATATACTTAGAAAGATATTTCCCATCCCATCTACAATACCAAATTTTGATGATTGGAAAAGGCAACGGAAATTGGAAAATGATTAAACTGCTGTATGATTTAATAATAATTGTTTTGTTTTTCCTCTGATTGTTAGTAAGTTCTCATTCACAATGTACATCATTCCATCGTATTACACCTTGTCTCCGACTTGAATAATGATATTATACATTCTTCCATCATCACTTTCAAAATGCTATACACGTGTGTGAAATTTTTGATATATGATATTGAACTTATGATTGCATGAGCACTATTTTTTTGTAAACAAACAAACGTATGTACATTGTTCCAACCAATTCCACCATGTCTCCCACTCGGATAAGAACATTAACTGCGTTCCATAGTCTCTTTCACAATGAATTGCACAATGCATGACGTGTTTCCCCTACAATCACATTCTTATGATTGAATTTATAATCAAATTCTTTTTCATAAACAATCAAACAAATATGAATGATTCCAACCAACTCCACCATGACTCACACTACAAAAATGAAGTTGTAATGCGTTCAATCGTCTATGTGAACATTCGCTCTACACATTGTGTTTCCTGCCGTGAATAATTATTTCTATTAACACTTCAATATTGGACTCATCCTATCTTCTTCAAAGACTATCATATGACTCTACATTCTTATGTTTATTATTTTTTCTATTTTTTTTATTTTTTTCAGTTCTTCTGTAGTAATAAGATTACTTTTTTATTTCACATTAATCCAGTAACGACTACAACATATTCAAATGAACTAAACTTCATTTGAATAAACATTACTGCATGTGTAGATAATTTTCAATATTAAACTATGCATAAGCTAGTGTTAAACAAGCTAATTATTTATAGTATAAATAACACACGTTTCAATAAACATGGTACACAAAGAAAGAATTTTAACATACAAGTACTACATTATAAGGTGCAAGTTGCATAACTACACTCTTAAATCATTACATTAAAACGACTAGGACATAAACGGTGCTGTAATCAGATTGGATCAACTTTCTTCAAAATGGAAGGATACAAAATCGCTATACAAGTTTGATGAATCCTCATAGGACTAGATTCTGTGCACTCAGCCATTAGTCCTGCGTGGGTCAATAAATGTTGAAACTTCTTCGTCACTTGAGTCAGATAACACAATAGTATCCGACATGTCACTGGAGTCAGAGATAATTTCCACTACTTCAGGCTGGGGTTGGATTTGTGAGGGTTGTGGTACTTGTGGACGAGGTATCCCAGGTTCATCTTTATGGAATAGGATGCACATATTTTCGTATTCAGGTTCACCTCTGTAATAATATGAACTACACAGAGGATTTACGACCTGAAATGCAATACTAGTGGTTAAAAAATAGTGTAGATATTCAGTTTAATTGCATGAATAAGTTTATACTAACCCTTATCAAGAATCTCCAAATTGCTTTATTACTGTAGATTATGTTGAATTCTTGATCCCAAATGACCTGAGGGGTGTTCAGAATATCAACAAAGCAATCGTACCTGGACCGTAGATGGAATAGTCTACTATCTGCTTCCTCAAAAGAAAACGATGACCCGGTGTCTTCATTGAGCCTACTAAGTGCGGTTTTGATTGCTCAGATATTAATTTTACTTCGGTCAGTCCAATGTCCTTCACGATGTTGATCAACCAAGAGTTTGAGAAAGCAATTATCCAGGAATTTGGTCTATTTGGACTTGTAGAAGATTTTTTCCTGAAGCGGGATATTACTCAACCACATCTTTGACAAAGGCCTGAGTTTATATAGATTTTATTGTGCACGACAACTTCGTATAAAATAGCAGTATGATCCTGCACTTCGCATACAATAGGTATGATGATACACATGCAAAAACCTATGAAACACCATAACCCACATGGCCACAACATAGGAACAATGAGATATCTCAATGTAGAACACCATAAAATTAAGATTAATTTCAGAATTGAATAATGATTAGAAAATGTACAGCTGAAACACAACCCTAATAGCAATGCTAAACAGAATTGACATTGATTAGAAAATGTACATCTGAAACACAGCTCTAATAGCAATGCTAAACAGAATTGTCTCTGATTAGAAAATGTACAACTGACAACACAGCCCTAATGCAATGCTAAACACAGCCCACTGAAAATTAAAGGCCTACAACATATGATATTTGTGAATTTATAAATAAAGAACCAATGGGGCAGAGGCAGAGCAAAATGCAAAAGCTAATAAATGATCATAATGTTTGTTTGTAATTCACAAACATGATATGAAAACGCTCTACATAGAACCAAGCATATGTTTTCCCCTTCATAGGCATTTCATCGAGCACAATGGATACAGTATATTCAGTGGATATAACACAAGAAATTTAACCACGTATTCAAATGTAACAGAGAACTGCATTTTAATATAGATTGCAGTGGATGTGTTTAGAAGAGAACATACCTTCAAGAGGTCGAATGAATGAACGAAAACTAAGAAAACAGAATTACAAAGAGGGAATTGCCAAGTGAAAGACGACTTGTGGAGAGGATGTCGATGGCAAGAGGCTGAGCAAGGCGACTGCTATGAGGTCTCACATACCCAACGAACGGCGGCCCAAGGACGACGGTTTTCATCGATGAAGAAGAAGATGTAAATCGTATTATATTTAGGTTAGAAATTATAAATTTTGTTTTTTTTTTATTTACGAATTTTTTTTATAAATTTCTATTTAGAAAATAAGGGATTGTTTGGTATTCATGTCAATGATAGGATAATGGATTGGGGGTTGGGTTAAGATGACATCACTAAGGGCAAAATAGATCATTTTTTTGGGAATAGGGCAAAAAAGACCATTTCATGTTCAAACAGGACAAAATAGATCTTCTCCCTAAATAATTTGTAATAACTCTTCCATGAACAAAGCCACGAAAATATGAATTTGATGTGTAATGGTTGCATGAAATAAGCATACCATATAAAATTGATAGATTGATCTAACAGCTGAAATAAAAATTGAAGAAACGATCTATGGCTTCGACGTAATGGCGTCAAATTTTTTTATGGTAAGGTTATTATATATTTATAGATAATACCCGTCTTTCGAATGGAAATGGACAAATTAATGAGAAAAAGTTAAGGAATTTGAAGATATTGACACTAGTTGAATATTTTTAATTTACGTGATGTACAAATTGATTGATATATATATATATAGATAGTAGTACGTGCAATTGATTCTAAATTCAAAGTCAACAAGTCCAATTTCGAAGACTCATGCTATATCACATCTTTTACCTTGTGTAATAAAATAAAATAAAGATTTTATTACTTTTGTATTCATTAACGTACACAAACATATCAAAAATCTGTTTATCAACCAAATCTCGGTTATGTTCGTTCATACACAAAATGTGCCTAATTTTGTGTAGCGTGATTATAGGCAGGAATTTAAGGACAAACGTACATCCTACATATTACTGACATAAATACACTATCTCCCAATCAAACAATAACCCCTGTTTGGATATTCCTGTTAGATGTTTTGATGATATAATAAACCAATCAGCTTGTAATAGGACCAGCTGTACCTGTTAGTCAGCTGATGAGTAGTTAGGATTAGATAGGTTTGAGTAAGGGGGAATTCACCTTGCTACCTAGAAGATCCGAAGCTATCGTAGAAAAGAAGATCAGCTAAGGTCTTGAGGACTTAGCCGATTCCAGAAGACAGAAGACTTAAGCAGCTGACACAGGATTACCAAGAGCAGAACATCAAAAGAGTTAAGATCAGCTGACATCAGAAGATCAGCTGATCAACTGAGCACGTCACAGACAAGACAAGGACCAAGGATAAAGAAGTTCCCTGACGAAGTTCAGAAGACCAGCTGAGGTGCACTCCAGCAGACTTGCACATTAGCTGAGGTCCAAGTATCAGCAGACCGATACACCAGCTGAGGAGACAGATCAGCTGATGTCTTGTGCTATGCCCAGATTTTACGGAATCAATTTAAGGGTTGACCTGCGACAAAAGGAAGGAAGATTCCCAGAATAGAAGATCAATCAATCAAGGGGACAAACCTGATTGATTGTTGATCGTGAAGATTAACGGGAATCAAGAAGGAAATTCAATCAATCTCAATGATTGATTGAATATGAGATTATAGGATCTCAGATTTCTAGTCCATTCCAACGGCTAGTTATTTGACCCTATAAATTAGAGTAACAGTGATTATTTTAGTATCGGATTTATACGCACTTCAACTTTGCCGAAACTCTGTCAAAATCATTACTCGCACTCAACATCCTACACTTATACTTATCTTTTGTAAGCTTTGTAGAAGCTGTGAGAAGTCGATTGCTACTGAAGCATTGACAATTTGTAAGAGAGTAGTTGATTAGGGTCATAATTGCATGTTTTTGTATTCATTTCTATATGGTTTTGATGTTCTTATGTTCATATTTGACCCTAATATGGTATAAATTGTGCTATTAATCCTTTTCGGCTAGAAAGTTGTGATTATAGGTGAAAACGAGCAAAACAAGGAAGAGACAAAAAAGTTCATAAAAGATCAGAAATTGTGAGTTGATCCAATGAAGACAAATGTGATACCATGTCGAAGAGTTCGAAGAGAGGGTCGCAATGGAAAAAGAATCGAGTCAATCGGAGCTCTAGAACTCAAGATATGGAGAAAACGAGAAAGTCGAGGATCGATCGCACAAGTCGAAGCCGGGCTCGAGCGACCACAGGCCAGACTCGTGCGACCATGGGCCACGTTCATGCGCCAAACCTCTGGTTCGGGAGACGACGAGCTGCACGAACGCTCACACGAGCCTGACTCGTGCGGCCACCTACTAGCGATCGTGCGGTGGTTCGGCAAGCATCATTTTTAGGGGCAGTTTCATCTTTTCGCGCGTTTAATGAGGGGAATATTGGACCAAGCATTGTGGGCACTATAAATACTCTAAAGATCAGATATTGAAGGGGATCCAAGTCATAATCCAAGACACTTTAGTTCAATTCTTAGATTAGAGAGAGAGAGTGGTAGATACTTGGAGGTTTCTTAAGCGTTCTTCTCACAAATTCTTAGATAACTTTTGATCTACAGTAGTGATCGTCGATCCGTTTATTCCTGCATGCTCGTCTGGTTGTAGGCTACATTCTCACCGATCAAATTTCAATTTCCTTTGTCGGATTTCAATTTAGCATTTTAGAGGTAAATTGTATCTTTCCAATTATCATTGTAATAGGTAAATTTCTTTACATTTCTTTATTAATGATGAATGTTCTTAGCATAATTGTTCTTATGATTACTCAATTAGCCATGAGCTAATTTCTTTATGTGTTAGTGTATGATGCCTATGGATTAGTGTAGTGATATGTTGATCTTTTGAATGATTTGAATTATTGTATGATCAATTCTCTAATTGGAAGGTTTGTATGAATGCTTTCATGTGTAGATGATAATAGGGCCATTAGGGAGTTAGTCTCTTGCGGAAGTAGAGCTTATTTCCTAAATTCTCTTGTATTAAGGCCAATGCATATCAAGTGTTTGATGAAATTCCTAAGATAGTGAGAATTATCTCTTGTGAATTAGATGAACAATTAGGGGCTTTGATATGTATTAGGGAAACCTCTTGCATGTTAGAGTGGCTTGTCCATTGATTATACACAATCTCATTGAATGATAAAGTGATACTTCACTCACGAAACATAGGATAGTACACTAGCACATTCCCTCACATTTGCTCACTTTGCGAACACAAGGTGATAGGTAGTTTGCTCTTTTGACAAATTAGTAGACGATAGATACCCGTCCCTTTAATTGCTTTGTTAGCTAGCCAATTGAAACAACGAACTATCATATAAATCCTCGTCTCCTTTGGGTTCGATATATATAGTAAAACTTGGTCAAGCTTACCACGCTCATAGCGAACATGTACACTTGCGTGAGGACTCATTTACACCGAACAATAGTACTCTCGAACTTTGTGAGTGAGTGAGTGAGTGAAGTTAGTGGAGAGCCCCATACTTCCAGTTGGATTGTGGAGAGTGGAGTAGGACATTTGTCCGAACCACTATAAATCCCTTTTGTCTTGTGCCTTTATTTCCTGTTCTTTACTTACGCACATCACCTAAAACTGAGTTTCTTTAAAAAAATGTTTCCGCACAAATTTTCACAGCACAAAACTTTCAAATTTAGATTATCTTAAGTAGTCTGGTGTTTTTGAAACAAGCCAAAAATTGAAAAAGGTTTTGAATCCCTACAAGTCTATTCAACCCTCCCCCCCCCCCCCTTTCTAGACTTGTCTAAGGGTATTCTTTCCCTAAAACTTGCCTTTGGGACCAACAAGTGGTATCAGAGCTGTGTGTCCAAAAGACCACAGCCTGAGAAAGCTTTTGGTGGTCACCTGGACAGATCTGTAAAAATCGTTTTAGAAAATTCTGTGTGCATTTTATCTAACCACTTGCAGATATGTCTTCCTACAAGAAGAGTGGATCCAAGACAAGGAAGTTGCCAGAATTCTCCATAGAAGACTATGATTACTGGAAATTCAGAATGGAGAATCACCTTGGAGTCATTCATGATCGGATGCTAGATGTTCTGGAGGAAGGGTCAATCAAGTTTTACTGGGAAGGAGTAAGTGATGGCAAGACTCCAGAAGCTGAGATCAGCGAAAGAAGAAAGACAGAGAAGAAGAAGAGTGAACTAAATGATGCTGAAAGAAAGCTCTTCAATCAGGATCAAGTGGCCAGGACAGAAATTATCGAGACATTATCTAAGGAGTACATTGAAAAGATCAAAACCTGCAAGACAGCTAAGGAGATGTGGGAGAAACTCTCCTTAATGTGTGAAGGGACTGATCAGATAAAGGAGAATAAGCTTCAAGCCGTTCTTCACACTTTTGACACTTTCAAGATGAAAACTGATGAGTCAATTGATCAGGTTGATATGAGATTGACTAATATCTTGAATAAGGCAAGTTCTCTAGGAAAGGATTACTCAGAGAAGGAGATCAATAACAAAATCCTAAGATCTCTTACTTCTAGATAGAGAGTGAAGGTGACTGTAATCAAGGAGACCAAGAACTTACCTAAGATGAGTCATCATACACTATTGTCTCATCTGAAGGCACATGAGTTCGATATCCAAGAAGAAGATCAAGAAGATGAGACTCCAACTTCATCAGCTACGAAGAATGTTGCATTCTCTGCTGCAGCTGATAGTCAAGAGAAGTCCTCTACTCCATAGGACATGAGCTTAAAGGAGCAACTTGCTTTGCTGACCAAGAAGTTTGACAAGATGTCAAACAAGTTCCAGAAGTACAGATCCCATTGGAAGAAGAACAAGAGTGATTCTTCCAGGAGATACCAGAAGTCATCTGATTCCAGAAGACCATCAGATGAACAAGAGACCAGATACAAGTCTCCAGAGAGAATGAGGGAACCAAGTCCCAGAAGAGGAGGAGATGGTGTTTGCTTTTCTTGTAACAAGCCAGGGCATCTCAGCTATGATTGCCCCCATCTTACACCAAGGGAGAGAGAAGAAAAGAGGATCAAGAGAGATCGTAGATTTGCTGATAAGAGAGCTCTGCTGGCAGAGGAGGAGAAGCAGGACATCAACTCATCCTCATCCTCATCTGATTTTGAGTCAGAAGAGGACATCTGCCTTATGGCAAAGGTAGAAGAGGTAAATTCTCCTACCCCCTCTGTTAGCTCATGTTGCTCTTCTACCTATTCTATGGAGTCAGATATACACAAGTTGTTGTCTGATCTCCAATCCTCCTTAAAAGTTTGTTCCAAGCCGGAAGAGGAGAACACTAGTCTGAAAGCTGAAGTTCTAAGCTTGAGACATGATCTGGAAAATGTTAGACTTCCAGTGATATCCTATGACTCACATGCTAACAAGTCAGCTGACTTAATAGCAAAGTCTGAGGAACAGGAAAAGCTGATAGAAAAGCTACTTTCTGAGAATACTGTTTTGAGTGAAGAACATAATCTGCTGACAGCTAAGTTCGATGAACTCTTCAAGCAGAATGAACTGACAATCAAAAATTCACAGCAGCTTCAGCTGAAAGTGGACCAGCTGACTAAGGCAAAGAATGTCATGTCTGAAATAGCTGAGTCCTCACAAACTGTGAATGACAAAAGGGGTCTTGGTTATCCCAAACCCAAACCACAAAAGAAGAAGAAAGGTGGCAGTGGATTAATTAGGGATCCTCGAAAGGATAAAGGGCCAGGTGAGACTGCATCTGGATCAGAAGGGCAAAAGAGCAGAGGGACAGAAAAGGTCCCAGCTGGACAGTAGAGCTCCAAAGCTCAGAAGTCTGCTGGAGATCATAAGGTGTCAGCAGAGCAGAAGAGTACTAAAACTCAAAAGCCTGATGATAACCAACATAAGTCCAAAGCTCAGAAGCCCCAAGACCAGAAGAGGAATCCAAGTTATAGCTCTGCTAAGACAAGGAGACCTCATCAAAATCAGCAGAGGAACGATAAGCCTGGGTCATCTCAGCAGAGTAAGCCCAAGCGAAACAGACCTCAGCCTTGGGTTACTTTTGAGCAGCCCACGTACAAATCTGTTGTTATCACTCATAGCCCCAGAAAACATCCTCTGAGGGAGATGATCTTTGTGGACAAGTATGGTAGAAGGTTGAGATCCCCTAAACCTAATAAGGATGATCTCTACCTGTGGATCCAGAAAGTAGAATCTAACCAATCAGGACCCAAAGAAAGGGTACCTAAAGCCTGAGCTTTAATTTCAGGCAAACTCTAGCCCAATAGAGAGAGGAGAAGCCAAAGGTCATGTCTGGTACATTGATAGCGGTTGCTCGAAACACATGACCTTTGAGAAGCATCTCCTCCAGGACTTTGTGACGCTTGATGGGCCTATAGTTGTGTTCGGTGACAACAATTTTGGAGTCACCAGAGGAGTTGGCATCCTGCTGATCAAAGGAACAAGAGTTGAAGAAGTCTACTATGTAGAAGGGCTTATGCACAATCTTTTGTCAGTATCCCAATTCTGTGACAAGGGATATTCAGTAAGAATCACTAAGAACTCTTGCCTTGTTATTAATGATTTAAATGAGCAGGTGCTACTAACTGGCCTCAGAAGAGATAATATGTATCTTGCAGATTTTGCAAGTTGTCCAGCTGACTCATGTTTGATTGCTAAAAGCTCATCAGAGATCAGCTGGCTCTGGCACAAGAGGTTAGGTCATCTGAACTTCAAGACACTCAACAAGGTTGCTAGGAAGGGTCTTGTCAGAGGACTACCAAATGAGGTGTTTGCATCTGAGCAGAAGTGTGATGCTTGTCAGAAAGGGAAGCAGACTAAAGCCCCATTCAAAGATGTGCAGAGTACTTCAACAACAAAAGCACTCCAGCTGCTTCATATGGACTTATTTGGACCTGTCTCACCTCTTAGCTTCAGTGGAAGGAAGTACACACTGGTGATTGTTGATGATTATACAAGATTCACTTGGGTAGTGTTCTTGTTCAAGAAGAATGAGACTATGGTCAAGATGCCGGAGTTGTTCAAGAGAAATCAAAAGGAGCTGGACCTCAGCATAGTCAGAATCAGAAGTGATAAAGGTACTGAGTTTCTTAACTCTATTGTCTCTGACTATTGCAGGGAAAATGGTATTCAGCAAGAGACATCAGCTGCCAGAACACCTCAGCAGAATAGGTTAGCTGAGAGGAGGAATAGAACCCTCAAGGAAGCAGCAAGAACCATGTTAGCTGAATATCAGACCCCTATTTTGGGCAGAAGCCATCAACACTGCCTGCTTCATCCAAAATAGGTGTCTACCAGTCAAGAGACATGGGAAGACCCCCAATGAGATGTACAAAGGTAAAACTCCTAATCTTTCCTCTTTCCATATTTTTTGGTGTAGGTGTTTCATCCATGACAATGGAAAGACCAAGTTAAAGACTTTTGATGCTAAGGTTGTTGAAGGAATATTCTTAGGATATTCTGGAAGTAGCAAAGCCTATAGAGTCTTTAATAAAGTCTCTCTCTGTGTGGAGGAGACACCCCATGTTGTATTTGATGAATCTATTCATGAGTACAGCAAGGAAAAGCTAGCAGAAGAGGTGGATCAGCTGAATCTGTCAGACATGCCAGATCTGATTAAGGTAGTAGTACCTAGGATAGAATCAGATTCAGATTCAGATGATGAGCCCAACTCAGCAGATAAGCCCCCATCAGCATCAGATGATGGCACATTGACTCCTGACACTAACCAAGGGGGAATATCAGACAAGACCCAAGAGGAGCAGACCATGGCACCTCAGAGGGGCAAGAAGAAGTTGTTTGATTTCCTAGCTGAGCAGATCTTAGGAGATCCAAGTGTGGGTGTTCAGACCAGAAGAAAGCTAAACTTGGGTGCTCAGTTCAGCTGTTATGTGTCTATGATAGAACCCAAGAATATACATGAAGCTCTTGAAGATCCAAAATGGATTATAGCTATGCAAGAGGAGCTAAACCAGTTTGCAAGATAAGAAGTTTGGACTCTAGTGAAGAGGCCCAAACATCAGAAGGTCATAGGCACTAAGTAGGTCTTTAAGAACAAAAAGGATGAAAATGATGTAGTAGTTAGAAACAAGGCAAGGCTAGTAGCCCAGGGGTATTCACAGTCAGAGGGAATTGACTATGATGAGACATTTGCTCATGTGGCAAGACTAGAAGCCATCAGATTGTTTCTTGCCTATGCTGTTTTCAAAGGGTTCAAGGTATATCAGATGGATGTCAAGTCAGCTTTTCTGAACGGTATCCTGGCAGAAGAAGTTTATGTGGAACAGCCACCAGGATTTGAGATTGGAAACAAGGTTTATAGGTTGCAGAAGGCTTTATATGGACTAAAGCAGGATAGTGGATTTGAGATTGGTATGATACTCTATCACAGTTCCTACTGGATAGTGGATTCAGCAAAGGAAAGATAGATAAAACCTTGTTCAGAAAAGAAGATGGAGATGATATCCTCTTAGTGCAGATCTATGTGAATGATATCATTTTTGGCTCCCCCAACAAGCAGATGTGTGATCAGTTTAGCAAGCTGATGACTAGCAAGTTCGAAATGTCCATGATGGGGGAGATGACCTATTTCCTTGGACTTCAGGTGAAGCAGATGTCCAATGGAACCTTCATAAGCCAAGTTAAGTATGCCAAGAATCTGATAGAAAAGTTTGGAATCAGTAGCAGCAGAGAAGTTAAGATTCCAATGATGGCAAACTTTAGCATGGATCCAGATGAGGCTGGTGAGAAAGTGGATCAGACACAATATAGAGGACTTATTGGTTCTCTGCTGTATCTCACTGCCAGCAAACTTGATATCAGCTTTGCAGTAGGGTATGTGCAAGGTTTCAGGCAAATCCTAAGAAATCTCATCTGGAAGCAGCTAAGAAGATTGTGAAGTATTTGAAGGGTACTTCCAATCTAGGCCTCTGGTACCCTGCTGATGATAATTTTCAGTTGAGTGGGTATTCAGACTCTGACTATGGAGGGTGAAAGATTGATAGGAAATCGACTTCTGGCACATGTCTGTTTCTGGGAAGTAAGCTGATATCTTGGTTCTCCAAGAAGCAAACTTCAGTAGCTACATCCACAACAGAGGCAGAGTACATGGCTGCTGGTAGTTGCTACTCTCAGCTGCTCTGGATTAGACAACAGCTGAGGGACTACCATGTGATCACAGAAGAGATACCCATCTTCTGTGATAGCACAAGTGCAATAGCCATTACTCAGAACCCAGTTCTTCATACCAGATGTAAGCATGTGGACATAAGACACCATTTCCTTCGAGATCATGCTGAGAAAGGAGACATCAGGATGGAGAAGATTCACACAGAGAAGCAAAGAACAGATGTTCTTACCAAACCTTTAGCAGAGGTAAGATTCAGAGAATTAGTAGCAGAGTTAGGAATGATAGATGGAGGAGCAGTACTTTAGAAAGAAAGGATTGGGGTGTCTGGGTGGTCAGCTGGTATCCAGCTGAGGCATATTCTGCTGAAGTAATCAGCTGATCTTCACATCAGCTGATCTGGTATGTCTTCTTACTTTTTCTTGTCTTATCTATATCTTGTTATTTCTAACTTGAAACAGGTATAAGTCATGAGAGTCAGACAAGACCATTTCGCTTCAGCTGATCCATGTCAGCTGACATTAAAGACCCAGATGAGCAGAAAAGATTTTTCATGAGGATCACTCTTATCAGCTGACCATGCCACGTCAGCATTTCGATAAGTATTTCTATGATCTTCGATGTCTGTTTTTGAAATTCTTTTTTAAAAAAAAATAAAAATCTTTTCTAAAATTAATAAATCCCTAATTTCTAAAATTTTTTTTTAGAAAATTGGCAATCAAATCTTTTCTCTTACGAAAATTCAGGGATTTATTACTTTTTCCAAAATAAAGTGTCAGTGGTAATTAATTTCTCACCGCCCAAAATTTCATCTCTAAAGTTTTTCATCATTACCTTTTTCCAAAAGACGGAACTTTTGGCGGCCAAAACCTTTACGAAAACCTGACACTTACGCATCACCCCCAAAATTCTCAAAGGTCATCTAATCTGGACCTTTGATTTGTGTGATGCAATATACAAATCTACGATCAAAATTGATCGGTTTTATTTTTGGAAAAAACTGCTCATCTTCCTCGATTCATATAAATACCCTTAAAACTTCTTTCTGAAAACCTTTCTGCCTCAAAATCTATCTATTTTCTCTGTTCTCGTGTCTGCATATTTTTTCTCTGTGAAATTAACCCTTGTGTTGAAGCCATGAATCACAAAGCTCTGAAGAAGATGTTCAAGACGATGATGTATGCCAAAATGTGTGTTGATTATAACACAACAAGGGTTCCAGAGATTCGAGAGATACTAAATTTTCTCCAACATCATAATCTCCAAACCTTTATCTCCATGACGCCTCTAGATAACCAGACGCTAAACTTCTATGCCGTCCAGTTTCTACTCAAAGCCCAGTTTAGCCCTAACACTATTGGGTCTTTGGTTGATGGGAAAACGGTCGTTTTGACCAAGGATGTTGTTGCAAAGCTCTTTCATTTTTCTGCCTCTGGTGTCCAACCTCACACATATAAGGAGGCAGATTATTTGACTACCTTCAAGTTAATGGCGAGGAAGAGTCATCACGACACAACCACTAACCTTCCTTAAGAAGAATATGCTGAGGAGGAGGTTTAGGTTTTTCATGGATATTGTGAATAAGGTAATTCTTGCTGAGTGATTAGGGTCATAATTGCATCTTTTTGCATCCATTTCTCTATGGTTTTGATGTGCTTACGTTCATATTTGACCCTAATTTGGTATAAATTGTGCTATTAACCATTTTGTGGCAAGAAAATTAGTTTTGTAGTGAAAACGAGAAAAAACTGGCAAAAGACGAGCAAGTTTGTAAAAGTTCAGAAAATGTGAGTTGATCCAATGGAGGCAAATGATATACCATGTCGAAGAGTTCGAAGAGAGGGTTGCAACGCAAAAAGAATCGAGTCAATCGGAGCTCTAGAACTCAAGATATGAAGAAAACAAGAAGTCGAGGATCGACCATGCCTGGCTCGAGCGACCACAAGCTTACACTCGTGCGAGGAGGCTCTGGTTCGGGCGACGAGCCACCACACGACCACAATAAGGTGCTCACACGATCCCAGTTCATGCGGCGACTGTGCACACTCGTGTGATGCCCGTATTCTTACCCAATACACATATCCTCCTAACTCTTACCCATATCAACCTTACCCATATCAACCTCATCCATATACACCATCTCCATATGAATCTCCACCTCAACAATCCTACCACCATCCATACCATTATCCCTATCCTTATTATTCTCCCTATCCATATCCATACTCATATCCTTCTCCTACTTTCAAAAGTAAGGAAAAAGAAGTAGAAAAAGAAGAGAAAGAGAAAGATGAACAAGAAGAAGATATATATGATCTAATTGATAGATTTCTTGAAGAGAATCAAGATTTAAATGAGGAAGATTTCAAGATAATCTTGAACTACAATGATATAGGATCTTATACCCCTTCTTCTTTCACTATTCGTACTAAATCTCTTAATGTTGACATTTATGATTCTACTTCTTTTACTAGATTTGATAGGAATCAAGTGAAAGTACAAGAAATGGAGGAGAAGGAAAGAGATGATTCAAGAGGAGAAAAAGAGAATAATCAAGAAGAGGTAGATGAATGTCCACCTATGGACATTAGCGTAGTGAAGGAAGAACAACAAAATGAAGTGGAAGATGAGCTTCTTGGAGAAATAAGCATTTCTACACCCTTAAACTCTTCCACTTATGCTTACATTGATAATGTTGTTCATATTGATTTCGTCTTACCTCTTGATATAATTGATTATAAGATTGAATTGAGAATCCTCTTGAACATATTTGTTAGTAGGAGATGGGGGTGGATTAGGTTGAGAAGAAAAGGGGAAAATTCTTGTGCTTATAAGTATAAAATGATAAGGAAATTAGGGGTGTGGGGTAGAAATCCTACTTGTTTCCTTGATATTGAAGCTATGAGAATGATGTTTGATGGGGAGGATGCCAAATATCCTTGGCCCTTTAGCTAACATTAAAGTCGTCCGGCTAGGGGACGTTAAATCCAAGCGCTAGATGGGAGGCAACCCATACAAAAAAAGTTTTTCTTGCTTATGAGGTTTGTTTTGTAGTTTAGATAGTGTTAATTGTTTTGAGTTGCTTCAAATGAGGTAGTGTATTCTATTACCTTTGTTGGTGCATGTGATTTATCCAAGTTTGGGGGTGTTGCCTCTTGGAATATATGGTGATTTCTTGGCTTACTTAAGCTATACATGCATTGTTTATTCATTGATTCTTTGCAAATCCTATTTTCATCACTCTTTTCCAAACTTTTAGGATCCTTGATCCGAAAAAGTTTGGGGGGGTGTGTTCGATCTTCAAATTGTTGATTTGCAAGGATAATGGATGATTTGTGAGCACTAGAAAGGTGTGATGAGGAGATTTCTCTTCCTACTTGGCCAAGAAGGACATTCTCGTGTAAGTGGCAATTCACTCTCCTATTCTTAATCCCAACTCAAGGTATGTTTTTACACTTCTCTCCCTATTTGCTTCCATTCTTAGGTTTAGTTTGCTTGATTGTAGATTGTTATTTTGTGCTTAATTGTTGATTCTTGTGGTATTGTGCTTTGATATGTGCATTGCATGATCTTTTCTTCACTCTTTGCCAAACTTTTTAGACCCTTGGTCCAAAAAAGTTTGGGGGGGTGTGTTCGTTTCGTAAATCTCATAGCAATGCTATGCTTTTTAATGATTTCTAGTGCTTTCTTATGTCTTGTGACCTTATGCTTATGTGAGTGCCTTGTTTTTCTTGTTGATTGATTGCCATATTGTTGCTAGTTTAGAGTAGTATGGCAATAGATATGTTTATGATTGTGTGGATGGTGTTGATAGTATAGGTTAGATGTAGTGGACTTATCATTTGATTCATGTCTTGTCTAGTTTGCTATGGATTTTATGATGCTTGGTACTTTGATGATTTGAGCATTTTTGATATGATATGAGTCTTGATCAACCTATACCCGTGAGATTTGAGCCAAATTTTGCCCATTTTAATCTTGAACGGATGATATTCTTTGATGTGAGTTCCACACATGTGCATTGTACTCTAGAACTTGGCTTTAGTCTTATTTGAGGCTACATTAGATAATGATTTCACATGAGATGATATGAGGCATTTTCTTTGATCTATATTGAGTCACTTTGCCCTATGAGCCTACCATTGATATTGATATCCTTTGCTACCCATCTTGTGTCTGTTATCCTTTCCTTTGGCTAACCACACTTTAAGCCATTTTCCTTCCGTTTTGGAACTCTCTTGTCCTTATGATTAGTAGAGTGAAAAGAAGGAAGGAAGATTGGTGTTATGATGAAGAAATTGGTGGCCTAGGTGGAAAGAAGTTCTATGCATGGATAGATTCGAAAGAAGGTTCAAAGGCAAGTGCTTGCAAGAAATTGAAAAAAAGGTTGACTTTTTGAAAAATTATGGTCAAGTTTGACTCTAGTGTTGTGAGTAAGTTCACAATTGTGAAAATAGGGAAGATTGATTCGTTGAGAGTGTGATTTTGAAGGAGCATGAAGATGAGATTGCTATTTGCATAAAGATATGATCTACATGATGATTCCTTCTATGCTTTACTAATCATACTTAGTCACTATTATCCATACATTCCCTTCCCTACCAAAGAGCCAACACTACAACCTTATGAAAGTCCTCATTGATGTGTGATTGATTTGTCACTTCAAGTGGTGGAGAATGTAGACTTGAGCCAAGCTTATGGTAGTATGTGTACGTGTTGTGATGATTGAGTAAGCCTAAACACTTGAGGGTTGAGCTAAACACTTACCTGGTGAGGATCTTGACTCATTGATTTGATGTCTTGCTTATTGATTCATTGTTGATGGTTGATTAGATGAGATTGCATTCTAGATTTGCTTGAAATTGATTGATATTTTCATGGCATTTGACTTGTGCTTGATGCTTCATTGATACAATTATTCCCCTATCTTATTGCTTCGTTGCTCGAGGACGAGCAACAATCTAGTTTGGGGGTGTGATTAGGGTCATAATTGCATCTTTTTGCATCCATTTCTCTATGGTTTTGATGTGCTTATGTTCATATTTGACCCTAATTTGGTATCAATTGTGCTATTAACCATTTTGTGGTAAGAAAATTAGTTTTGTAGTGAAAACGAGCAAGAACTGGCAAAAGACGAGCAAGTTTGTAAAAGTTCAGAAAATGTGAGTTGATCCAATGGAATCAAATGATATACCATGTCGAAGAGTTCGAAGAGAGGGTCACAACTAAAAAAGAATCGAATCAATCGGAGCTCTAGAACTCAAGATATGAAGAAAACAAGAAGTCGAGGATCGACCATGCCTGGCTCGAGCGACCACAAGCTTACACTCGTGTGACCACAAGCTTAGACTCGTGCGTGGAGGCTCTGGTTCAGGCGACGAGCCACCACACGACCACAATAAGGTGCTCACACGATCCCAGTTCGTGCGGCGACTGTGCACACTCGTGTGATGCCCGGATTTCACATTTTCGAAGGGTTGTTTCGTCTTTTCGCGCGTTTAATGAAGGGCATTTTTGACCAAGCATTTTGGGCACTATAAATACCTCAAGGATCAGATTTCCAAAGAGGAATTTCATTAGTTAGATCATTAGGTAGTTTTAGAGAGAGAGATTAGAGGTTATTAGTGGGTTCTTAGTTAGATTCAATCTTCTTTTGTCCATAACTTTTGATCCGTCCGTCAGAATTTCGATCCGTTTGTTCCTACATTCTTCTCTCGATTCAAGCTACGTTTCAACAGTTCAGTTTTGTATTTTGCATTCCAGAATTAGAGATAGCATTTTCAAGGTTTGATGCTTGTATTCAATTTCTCTTCATATGGTAAGTTTTCCTTTAATTCTCTTGTTATAGTTACTATTCATGATGTTTACATTGTTAATTGTTGATTTTCATTTCCAATTAGCCATGGGCTAATCTTTTGTTGCATGGTTGTATGAATACTATGGTGAACTTAGTCTCTTGTTAATCCTATGCATGAATTAGTGATCTTGTTGAATTAGTTCTCTTATTAATGACTTGTATGAATGTTTGGTATGTTTAATTGGAATGTATGGCTTATATGTTTTAGCAATGAAATGAGAATTGAGCTATAAGAATTTTATGCATGCCAAGTGTTTGATATATTGCTTGTATGACCAATGAGAATTGCATATTAGCCTAAGACCTCTTAATTTGAGTGTTGGAAGTTGTAGAGAGATCTAGACATCTAATAGAGCTTACCTTGTGTTGTAGAGAGATTTAGACACTAGTTGGCTTAACTAAGACACCAAGAGATCTTTTGCATGCTAGGATGGATAGGATACTAAAGGAACCATAGTAGGATTACTTCCATGTACACTTCACACTTGCTCACTTCTTTGAGGTGATAGTTAGGATTTACTTTGCTTTGCAATAGTAGATAGAATCCTTGATGGTTTTCTTGCTTTCCTAGCTATTAGCCTTTTGTAGACATTCAATGCTTGCTTGATATCGCATCATTTCCCTGTGTTCGATATTTAACTTGGTTAACCTGCCGCGACAACAACGACCACGTTCACTTGTGTGGAAATCATACACGACTTTGGCAAACACTGAGCAGGGAAGTTTGGATGCCCTTACCAAACTTTGACTGAGTGTCGCTCGCACGATACTGGATGGGGTTCAAGCAGATTGGGTGAGTTTACTGTGGTTTCGCTTGGAGCAGGAGTCCAAGAGATGTGCTGCTGAAATGGTGAATGGACAGCAGGTCTACAAGTTCACCTCAAAATGCTCTATGGCTACCAAGATTACAATAATCTTGAATCACTTGATGCCAGAACACAGTTGGGATAAAGAATGGGTTGTTAAGTACAACCATACCAAGTTCCTGAGGGGAAGCAATTTGGATGTAATTGGGCCAGCTGATTCAGATTCGGCAGCTGACCCAACAGCTGTTGGACCAGGGCCCTCTGCTGTTTCTGGTAAAAAGCAGAAGAGGAAGGCTTCAAAGCCTGCTGGAGGGAGTAGGAAGAAGAAGTCAAAGAGGGACTCTACTCCAGTTCAAAGGAAACTTTCCTTTGACTCAGATGATGAAGATGATACTGCCCCTCTGAGCAGTCTGAAGGAGAAGAAGTCTTCAGCAGAAAAGGATACTCTGCTGGTTAATGAGTCCTCTGATGCAGAAGAGGAACAAGCAGAGGAAGAATCAGCTGAGGAAGCTGGTTCAGGGGAAGATTCTAAGTCTAGTTCTGATGAAGAAGAGAAGGAGTCAGCGGAAGAGGAATCAGCAGAACCATCGGTTGCTGAGACAGAGGTTGTTCAATCCTCTGAAGAGGCACCATCAGCAGATACACCTTTAGCCGCCGATCCAATCAGGTCAGCTCAACCCACTCCTTCATCTGATTCCCCACACACACTTCCACATTCCCCATCGCCTCATGCATCCCTAGAAACCCAAAAGTCTACTCATTCCACACCTCCAGCTGATACCTCACCTTCACAAATCCCAGCTGGCAATGAACCAGAGGAGATAGCTACCTCTGGTGAGCCTTCAGCTATTCCCCAACCCTCTCACCCTGAACCCATTGATCTTGAAACCCCCAACTCCCCCACTGAAATGGCCCAACAAGCACGTTTATCTCACCTTCGTTCAAAGGGGCCTCTTGAACGAGGGATGATCATTAATGCCCTAGCCCACATATCCCTATACATCCCAGAACTCAACTCCTATCCTGCATATCAAGATATCTTAGCTGATGGTCTCACCTGGGCTCAAGCGAGAGAAGGTCCAATTACCTTCTTTTCGGAGTTGGTAAAGGAGATGGGTGAAGCTGCCTTCATTGAATGGGAGGAGATTCTGATGGATGCCTTGGAGGTTAAGGCACCATCCCAGCTGACAACTCCTGAAGGTCTTAGAAAGGTTGCACGTGCTTTGCTGCTTAAGGATGGGGTTGCACTAGATTGCCCTGAAACAGTAATGTCAGAATTCATTCCTCCTGCAGCAAACCTTGAGATCAACCCTACTGACCAGGTGACTCCTGATATCCTCAATAGTTTAAAAGATTATTTTGATGATCACATCAGGGAAGTCAAAGCCACTCTGCTGGCTGCCAAATCTGCTGCTCCCTCGCTGATTGAACGACATGTCCATCAAGTGTTGTTGGATAATCGGAGCAAGCTGAGAGATGCTATGGAGGACAGCTTGTATGCCACAAGGAAAGAATTTTTCCACACTCTTCAGAAATTGAAAGACACAGCCAAGGCATTCACGGATGATGCCTCTGCCGCCCTCTCTGCTGAATCTGATAGATTCAGGCTGGTGACTGAGAGACTAGAAAGTCAAATTGCTGAGTGCAAAGATGGTCAGGAGGACCTAAAGGCTGTTGTTGATAAACTTCCCACTTCTCTACCCTCTTCCTCCACTATTGATGATATCAAAAAGGGGGAAGAGAAGAACTCAGGTGATATAGCTGCCTTACAAGCTGAGATGGCCTCACTAAGAGCTCTGCTGGTGAACAATAATGGTGTTCTATCTGCCAGATTAGAGAACGTCAAAGATTACATCAATACAAGGAAGATTGCCCAGCAAAAGACTCAGGAGCTGAGAGATCAAAAGTTAGCTGAGGCTATGCAGAAGCAAGAGAAGGCTGCTGAAGCAAGGGAAAAATAGAAACGGATCATGAATGTTGAGCTAGATGAGAAATTGGCAAAAGAGTTGCAGCTTGCTGAGAAAGAAACTACTGAGGAGAGGAATAAGAGGCAGGAGAGAGAAATGAATGATCAACTAGAAAGAATATATCAGAGGAGATTGAAGAAAGAAGGTAAATTACCTCAATCTAAAGTGAAGAAGGGTGGAAGGTATGTTAGAGACCCCAATGATCCTCTGGTAGATGGACCTATAGAGATGTTCTTCAAGGATATGTCATCTGATCAGATTGGCATGTGGAAGAAAATAAAGGCAAGAGCCTTTATCCAGTTCTATGTGCTCAGTGGAGAAGACACCAGAGGAGAAAAGGAAAAGAATGCTGAGTTCAGAGCATGGTTGGAGAAACATTTTCCTATCTTCTTCAAGGCTATTTCTGAAATTATGCTCAAAGTGGATGTACAACCTGAGTTACCAGAACTTGAATACTTTCCCACGCCAACTGATGTAAATGGTAATGTCAACTGGGTAGAGATCCGAAAGATCTGGTTGCAGATGGTTACCAAGTTTCTTTCAACTCTTCCTGATACATCCACTCCTTCTCTGAAGGCAATTGAGAAGAGGTTTCTTGACTGGATGCAGCTGCCTATGGACAACAAAAAGCCTTTGGTGATGTAATAGGCCAGCTGAGTCAGCTGAGGTTATGTGTTCTTATCTCTTGTAATCTCTATCTGATTAATGAAGTTTTATCTTTTCCAGACAACTTCTTGTTGTCAGTTGCTCTTTACATTCTGTCTAAAGGATCTTATCTAAAGATCTTCTTTTCTGTCCTATTTTGATCTTGATTTTGATTGAAAATGCTTATCTGTTGATATCAGCTGAGTTGGTTTTGATATCATAAAAAAGGGGGAACTTGTTAGGATATTCCTGTTAGATGTTTTGATGATATAATAAACCAATCAGCTTGTAATAGGACCAGCTGTACCTGTTAGTCAGCTGATGAGTAGTTAGGATTAGATAGGTTTGAGTAAGGGGGAATTCACCTTGCTACCTAGAAGATCCGAAGATATCGTAGAAAAGAAGACCAGCTAAGGTCTTGAGGACTTAGCCGATTCCAGAAGACAGAAGACTTGAGCAGCTGACACTGGAGTACCAAGAGCAGAACATCAGAAGAGTTAAGATCAGCTGACATCAAAAGATCAGCTGAGGTGCACTCCAACAGGATAAAGAAGTTCCCTGACGAAGTTCAGAAGACCAGCTGAGGTGCACTCCAGCAGACTTGCACATCAGCTGAGGTCCAAGTATCAGCAGACCGATACACCAGCTGAGGAGACAGATCAGCTGATGTCTTGTGCTATGCCCTGATTTTATGGAATCAATTTAAGGGTTGACCTGCGACAAAAGGAAGGAAGATTCCCAGAATAGAAGATCAATCAATCAAGGGGACAAACCTGATTGATTGTTAATCATGAAGATTAACGGGAATCAAGAAGGAAATTCAATCAATCTCAATGATTGATTGAATACGAGATTATAGGATCTCAGATCTCTAGTCCATCCCAACGGCTAGTTATTTGACCCTATAAATTAGAGTAACAGTGATAATTTCAGTATCGGATTTACACGCACTTCATCTTTGCCGAAACTCTGTCAAAATCATTACTCGAACTCAACATCCTACACTTATACTTATCTTTTGTAAGCTTTGTAGAAGCTGTGAGAAGTCGATTGCTACTGAAGCATTGACGATTTGTAAGAGAGTAGTACTCTCGAAGTTTGTGAGTGAGTGAGTGAGTGAAGTTAGTGGAGAGCCCCACAATTCCAGTTGGATTGTGGAGAGTAGAGTAGGACATTTGTCCGAACCACTATACATCCCTTGTGTCTCGTGTCTTTATTTCCTGTTCTTTACTTGCGCACATCACCTAAAACTGAGTTTCTTTTTAAAAAAACGTTTCCGCACAAATTTTCACAGCACAAAACTTTCAAATTCAGATAATCTTAAGTAGTCTGGTGTTTTTGAAACAAGCCAAAAATTGAAAAAGATTTTGAATCCCTACAAGTCTATTCAACCCCACCCTTCTAGACTTGTCTAAGGGTATTCTTTCTCTAAAACCTGCCTTTGGGACCAACAACCCCCCTTTCCATTTCTTCTTCAAGGGAGTTTTAGCTATTCTTCATCACGCCGGAATACATGGCGGAGGCGGAGAAGCCCTACCAGAATCTTGAAATTGAGATTTTATTACTACTAGTATATATCACCCGTGCATTTGCACGATCTATAAATATAACATATATATATATAATATTAACTTTTTATAGTTATTTTTACATAAAAAATATGAACTTTTTGTTGTTGAATGAAATGTAAAAAAAATTACCAACACTTTCCTTTTATTTTCTTTTTATTTGTTTATTGCTGCTTGTTTTAGTTTTTGAAGTTTTTATACATGTATATTTTTTGCGTAATCCGTACATGCATATTTTGTGCATGATCTGAACGTGCACATTTTGAAATAATTTTTTGTCTGTCTCAAAACTCATCTTTAATTTTAATATGCATTTATTTTCTTAACTTACATTTTGTGAAGAAATTCAATTGTCAGTTTTAAAAGAGAAAAAATATCCAATAAATTATCATAAAATTATTTGAAAGTTTTGAAATATCAAATATTTGATGATACATATTAAGAATCTCATAAAATTTACTACAAAAATTATATTGATGTATTAAATACATGTATTGCTTGAATTTGCTCATTTAAAAATAATAATATAATTAGGAAATACATAAAATAAATAAATATGTAAATGCAAGAAATTGAACCTATACCTTTTGAAGAAGATGAAAAAACTCTACCATTTGATATATATATATATATATATTTTTTTTTTTTCAAAAAGTTCTTGAACTTAACAAAAATAATAGTAACAATTTGTTGGGCCAAATTTGGCCCAACAGTTTGTATCACCTGTGCATTTGCACGGTCTATAAATATAATATATATAACATTAATTTTTATTATAGTTATTTTTACAGAAAAATGTGCATATTTTGTTATTGAATAAAGTGTAAAAAATTACCAACATTTTTCTTATATTTTTTTTTTATTTATGTATTGTTGTTTGTTTGGTTTTTGAAATTTTTATTCATATATGTTTTGCGCATGATCCGTACATGCACATTTTAAAATCATTTTTTGTCTGTCTCAAAACTCATCTTTAATTAAATTTCTCTTTTAATATGCATTTATTCTCTTAACTACATTTTGTGAAGAAATTCTATTGTCAGTTTTAAAAGAAAAAAATCCAGTAAATTGTCATAAAATTATTTGAAAGTTTTAAAATATCAAATATTCGATGATACATATTAAGAATTTCATAAAATCTACTGCAAAAATTATATTGATATATGAAATACATATATTGCTTGAATTTGCTCATTTAAAAATAATTATATAATTTAAAAATACACAAAATAAATAAATTTGTAGATGCAAGAAATTGAACTTATACCTATAGAAGAAAATGAAAAAATTCTACCATTATATATATATATATATATATATATATATATATATTTCTTTGTCAAAATATTCTTGAATTTAACAAAAAAAAAAGTAATAATTTATTGGGCCAAATTTGGCCCAATATTTTATTATTATATATGTATAGATTGTATTCATTAACGTACCCAAACACATAAAAAATCTGTTTATCGACCAAATCTCGGTTACATTCGTTTATACCCAAAATGTGCTAATTTTGTATAGCGTGATTATAGGCAGGAATTTATGGACACTAAAACACCCAATTAGTAAATTCCATCAACACAGTTAATTTTAATATCTTAATATAATGTACGGAATATTGGGAGTTGATCGCCATAAACATGGATACACTTGTTGTGTATTATATGGACTCAACTATTGATGGGGTGCATTCAGATCGCCCTGAACTCATTTTATATATGGAAGTGTAAGTTAATTTATAATGGTTTATTTTATAATAACTTATTTTATAATAATAATTTTTATTATGCATATGTAAAATAGTTTGATGAGGATGTATCTAAGTCACCTTCCTGATCAAGAGTCAACATCTTTCAAGAAAGTGAACTGAGTAAATATTAATGTTATAAATTTACTTTAAAAATGGGTGACTTACATATTGGTTCAAAAAAATCAATATATTTACAAATTGGTTCAAAATATTTGCACAGAAGTACATTTTTTTTCATAGACGCATATTTTTTTCTGCGCAGAACCAATTTGTAATTAATGTCAATTTTGTGAACTATTTTGTAATTTTCCCTTAAAAATTATCAAATTTTTAGAAATTATTATAATTGTAGGTCGTGACCATCATTGCTAATTAATAGGTTCAAAGGTAACAAGATGGCGTCCATTGTGGATATTTTGTGTGCTGCTACAACGAAGATTGTTGGCCCCTTAAGTGGTGAAGGCCTAAAGGGGGGGATGAATAGACATTCAAATAAAAAAATTCAAACTTTTAAAACAATGATACTAGAGTCTTCTTTGTATTTAAAATTTTAAAAATGATTTACAAGGTTTTGACCAAAGAAGTTACAGCTGTAGACTACGGAGTTTACAACTGCAAGATTTTCAAAATAGTTAGAAAATAAAGCAACTTGTAGATATCTTTGATTTTCACACTTTAGAAGTATATTGAAAATTCTTTGTGTGCAGCGGAATAAATGTCTGTGTTAATGAAAAATAATGTAAATAATAGAGTTAACAACTGAGTGACTAACAAGTCTACAACTGTAGATTCCAGATTTAGATTTAACAAGTTTTATGATGTAGATTTAAAAATAATGATGCATGTAATAATCTAAATCATCAAGATATAAAAATGACAAAGAAAATAAAGAACAACATAAGCAACTATAGTTGTTCAGAGACTATAAAATTTCTCCTACATGCACTATAACACCACTTAGGTGTCAAATTCACTTAGATGATCACTTAGATCCTTGTACAATTATTTCTCCCTAAGAAATAGCTCTCACTTAGATCACTAATCTAGAAAAAAATACTTGACCAATTCACTAAGAATACAACTGACTCACTAAGAGTCTTTTACCTCACTAAGAGAAATCTACACTAATTAAGTAGATATTACAGCAATACAAAATAGGTGAGAGAACAACAATAGAAATGTGATTCTTCTCTAAGGAAATTCTAACAAACTAGCCTATGAATCACAAAGAAAAAATATCTCTTAAAATGCTCTCAGAATTTTTCTAGTTGTAGGTTTGTTCAGGGTTGAATGCTAGAAGGCTCGAGTTGTTGTTATTTCCTCTTTTGAAACCTTCTTCTATTTATAGAGGAAGATGTGTAACTTATTGATTAGGGTCATAATTGCATGTTTTAGCACTCATTTCTATATGCTTTTGGTGATATTATTTTCATATTTGACCCTATTATGCGATACTTTGTGTATTTAACCCTTTTTGGCTAGAAAGTAGTGATTGTAGGTGAAAACGAGCGAAACAAGGAAGAAACGAGCAAGATCGAGAAAAGTCCGAATTTTGGAGTTGAGAAAAATGGAGAAATTAATATTCCATGTCGAAGAGCTTGAAGAGAGGGTCACAACGAAAGAAGAATCGAGTCGATCGGAGTTCTAGAGCTCAAGATATGACAAAAATGAGGAAGTCGCGAATCGACCGACACTAAGTGTCTCGGTCGACAGAACCTCTTCAGCAGAAGGTAGCCTCCCCGCGACTAGCTCCCTGGAAAGACAGGCATCGAGCGACTAAGCTGTCGACCAAGCTCAGACGGCAGGCAGCCAGCTCTTGTGCGACAAAATGGCACTCTGTCGAGCAAACTGTCGACCAGCTTGGTAGACAGCCACCAAGGCCATGGTCGAAAGCAGTGCAAAATACTCGGATTTTCAGGGTTATTTTCGTATTTTTGCACATTTTAATGAAGGACATCTTAGTCAATGATCCAAGGGCACTATATATACTTCCATCTTAGATTTTCACAGGGACTTTGATCATTTTCTTATATTCACATACATCATCATATTCTCTCACTAGATTAGGAGAAGTTAGAGGTAGTTTTCAATTGGGTGTTCTTAGATTTCCATTTACGATTTCTACGATTACTTTTGATCTACCGTACAGATCTTCAATCCGTCTTCTCCAGCATTCTTAGCATAACTCAAGCTACATTTCTACCGTTTGATTTTCAATTTCTATTGTCGGATCGATTTATAGCTTCTAGAGGTAATTTTGTGTCTTTTCAATTTCATTGTAATAGGTAAATTGTTGTATACTCTTTACAATTCCTGCATAATGATGATTGTAGTTACTTCAATTTCTCTTTTGTTTACCAAATTAGCCATGGGCTAATCCCTTTGTGTGTTAGTGTATGACTCATATGGATTAGTGTGGTGTTTATGTTGATCTTATAAATGCCTGAGATGTTGTATGATCAATTCTCTATTTTGATGGTTTGTATGAATGCTTATATGCATAATTGATTGTATGGGTCATTAGGATTTAGTCTCATACGAGAGTTGGGCTATTTTCCTAAACATTCTTGTTATTAGGCCATTGCATACTAAGTGTTTGTTAAAATTCCTAAGATAATGAGAATTACCTTGGTGAATTGGAAAGACAATTAGAGGCTCTTATGTGCATCTAGGGAGACCTTTGCATGTTAGAGTGGCTTCCCTATTGATTGTACAATACCTCAATGCATGAGTAAGAGATACTTCACCACATGAAACATAGGATAGTACATTAATACACTTCTCACACAACTTGCTCACTTTGTGAATCAAGGTGATAGGTAGTTTACTTGTTTGACGCACTTGTAGACATAGATACCATATCCCCTTTACTTGCTTTGTGTTTTCGAATTCGGAACAATAATCTTACCTTACAATCACCCCTCTCCCTGTGTTCGATATAAAATAAACTTGGTTAAGCTTGCTATTACAATAACGATCGTGTACACTTGCACGTAGACACCGAATAGGCAAACAGTTATCCGTTGGAGAATTCAAAAATTTTAATTCTGGATAAGACTCTTCTTACTCTCTGTAATGCTCCATATGTGTTAAGTGGTCCTCCTCTTCCACTCACACTAGTATTGGGTGTACTATTTGTCCTCATTCTGATTTGAATTAGATCTTCAGAATCTCTCAATAAATCATCCGTAACTACTCTCTAGTGAGTGCAAGTTAATGCTTCTCTAATCTGAGTTATTAAGTGTCTTTTAGCATTTTCCTCTCTTAAGCTTTGTACTTGATTCACCAACAGTCTTGATTAGCTGTAGATTTATCCTTTGAACTGTAGCTTTGCTCCTGCATGTTACTCTTCCACTGTAGGTTTTAGTTGCAGCTGTAAGATCTTGTCCAGCTATAGGTTCATCAAGTCTACAACTGTAGACTTCACCTACCAACTGTAACTTTCCTAACTTCTTTAATTTTAGCCTGAAATATTAGTTTCCAAATATGTAATCCTATATTTTATTATCATCAAAATCTATATAAAATAATATTCGAACAAAGATATAATTCAAGCTTCTCGAACGACCATTACTAAAATGTAGGTTTATTTATCTATTTATTTAAACTTATTATTGCCTGAATATAAATTTTTATTAACTAATTAAATTTTCAATATTTTACAATTTATATGAAAGTCTGCTCGCGTATTACTCCATGAAAAGAATGGATAAATGAAAAATTGATTGGTCCAGGTATTTTTATGATCGATTTTTAGCATAACTTTTGGTGGCATGTAACCTACATATGAATAATTTGTGATGATATATATAATATTAAATTTTAGTGTATTTTATTGATATTTTAATATTAATTGTATATATTGAGTGTTTGTTATTAATTGGTTGATTTTAAGGTTTATATTATTTATATAACCACGTATATAAAAAAATATATAACCTAACAACCGCCCTCCAAGTTAAAAAAAATATAGAACACTTAAAGAGCTGTTCAACACCGCTCTCTTATAGAGAGCGGTTAAGAACCACTTTTTAAACGCATATTTTGTAGAGCATTTTGAAAATAATTCTCTGAACTTAGAGATATGTCGCTTGAAGAGTCCTTATAACTGCTCTTTAAATATTAAAATAGAAGCTTTAAACTCAAATCTGTATTAGTGAATTGCAACATAGTCTTTTCTTGTGATGTGTTAGAATGTCAAAAGGATGAATTTGCACCTATATGAAACTTTTCAAATTAAGGGCACCGTCTTTAGTTTTGTATATATAAAAAGCACCTTGTTGTCATGCACCTTTTAACAATTTATATTCTTAATAAATTTTATTGTCTTTTAAATAATTTAGTTAAATAAATGTGATTTGACATTCACATTGAGCTGAATTGACATATGTGAACTCTAAGGGCATCTCCAACGCCGCGTTCTGCGCTGGCGTGGAGATGCAAATTTTGCTCCAACCTATCTCTAACTCTTGCGCCACACCAAAGCATATGAACAGTGTTGCGCTGTGAACAGCGATGACTGTTCACAGCGCTGAGTTTTTTTTTTTTTTTTTAATTTTATTTTAGTTTATACTCTATATACTTTAACATTTAAATTGTGATACTTTTAAGTGTAAATTGTGATACTTTTAGATTAAAATTGTGATACTTTTATTTAATAATTAAATTATAATAATCTGATTAATTAATTGTAATATTCTTAAATTGAACAATTAAATTGTAATATTTTATAGTTGAATAATTAAATATAATTTTTGTTTAAATCATAAATAATATATTACAATAGTTTAATATATAATTAAAAATACTACAACATACATTACAATGCATAAAATACATTAAACATAATAATTAAACATCCTAATAATTTAAATACTTGAAATTAAGCATCCTAGTAATTTAAATACTTGAATTGAAAATACTCTAATAATTAATAGTCTCCGAGATTGCTTCCCGATCCTCCGAGATTTAGAAAATATACACCATACATATCAAAAGTGTTAGCCGGTGATTGTTGTAGGTGTTCTTCATTTTTTTTCATAATGATTTCCTGTTTCACTCGAAAATATTAACGCCGACGTGGATCAGAAATGGTATCCAAGTCAATCATCATAATTTTATTTTCTTCTTGCATTGTAGTGGCTTCAGCTAACTGCTTCTTCGCTGCAATTTCTTCTCTTCGAATATCATTACGATGCTCTCTTTTTTCACGAGACTGTTTTAGATAACTTAGAAGTTCTTCGTTATCTTTATGCACGATGCTTACAGCTGAACTCATATCTCCAATAATTTTTCTCTTCATTTTGGATTTTTTTATCCCTTCAGGTCGTTGTGATGGTGAAGACTCACAACTACCACTAGCATTTTCATCACTTAAATTGATTGAAAATGGGGATAGTCCAGGTTCTTGAGACAACGGAGTAGATTGTCGGGACTTTCGTGCCGTATTTTCCTATTGTGGAAAATCTTTCATGATGGCCCAGATGTGGTCAAATTTGAATACTTTTTGCGTGTTGGTCGGATCACTCGCGTACAAATTTTTTGTCATTTGTAACTGTAATATAAAATAACCATATTAGTAAAATTATATACTAATGTGTAATAAAAAAATAGTTTACTTACGATGTCCTCCTCAGAAGCTCCACTTGGATTTGTACGTTGAGTCTGCTCTACTAATGCTATCAATTTTGCAACATGTTTTTTTATAATGCCTATATGACATTCAATTGATCTTTGAGGGCGATCAATGACACTTGACTATGGCAATCGAGAGTTGTATAATGCTAAAACACGAGCCCATAATTCAGATGCCGGTTGGTATCTTCCTCTAATTGGATCTTGAGAAATTTCTTTATATGACTCACAAATGATTTGATCTTCAATAAATGAGTAATTTTGACGTGAATTGGCCATTTAAGGTGTGGTAGAGTTGAAAGTGTGTGATAAGGTGAAATAATAAATAGAGAAAGTTTGTATTTAAGTAAAATGATGAGAGATGTATATATAGAGGGAAAATGTGTGTTAGTTGAGTGTAGTAGATGTAAGTGGTAGATGAGAGTGGTAGATGTGAAAAAGCACAATCCATGTGCAATCAATTATGACCGTTGATAACGAATTTGATCTTTTAATCTCCACCGTAGATTTAATCTTAAAAGTGGTGAGTGTGTAAAAAAGCACAATCCATGTGCAATCAATTATGACCGTTGATAACGAATTTGATCTTTTAATCTCCACCGTAGATTTAATCTTAAAAGTAGTGAGTGTGTAAAAAAGCACAATCCATGTGCAATCAATTATGACCGTTGATAACGAATTTGATCTTTTAATCTCCACCTTAGATTTAATCTTAAAAGTAGATTTTCTCCTCTATATAATTTCTACCTATCTCATCCATTTTCTACCTATCTTCTCCATATATTTTTCTACGTTTCTCATCTATTTTCTACCTATCTCCTCCATATATTTTCTACCTATCTCATCCATTTTCTTTGTCTAGCCTTGCATAAATATGAATCCAAATAATTTTGGCCTTTCTCAACCAAACTCATCTCCGGACTCATCTAGTGATGAGTACTCTCTTGAAGAAGATATGATAGATCAACAAATCCTCAACAATAATCGTATCATAGCCGAAATTTTTAGAATTCAAGGTGAATCTTCCACTCATGGAGGCTCAGTTTCTGGTCATAGAATTATCAATCGTGATCGAGAAGCAGCGGCGAAACGCTTGTTCAACGATTACTTTTCTGATAATCCAACATTCGATGCAACAATGTTTCGTAGGCATTTTCGAATGGCTCGAACTTTATTCCTCCGAATTGCTAATGCCGTTAAAGATCATGATGGTTATTTTGCACAACAAAGAGACGCAACAGGATGGCTCGGCTTGTCAACACTTCAAAAAATAACAGCTGCGTTCCGTATATTAGTGTATGCTTTGCCAGCGGATGCTACTGATGAGTACATCAATATTGGAGAGTCTACTGCAATTGAATGTGTGAAAAGTTTTTGTCGTGCTGTTGTGGAGATATTCGAAGAGCAATATCTAAGATCGCCTACTTCCAATGATATTGCTAGACTACTTTTTATTGGAAAACAACGTGGGTTTCCAGGTATGTTAGGTAGTTTAGATTGTATGCACCGGAAATGGAAAAATTGTCCAATGGCTTTGGCTGGGCAATATGCAGGTCGCAGTGGATCACCGACTATTATTCTTGAGATTGTCGCTGATTATGATCTTTGGATATGACATGCATATTTTGGTATGCCAGGAAGCAATAATGATATTAATGTGCTTGATAGATCTCCTCTGTTTTCATATCTAACGAGAGGTATTGCTCCTCCTGCAAATTATGTCATTCAAGGATAAGAATACAATATGGGGTATTATTTAGCCGATAATATTTACCCTAAATATGGTCAACTCTTGTGCAAACAATTCGCGATCCACGCTCTGCAAAAAATAAATATTTTGCTATGAGACAAGAATCGTGCAGAAAGGATATGGAGCGTGCATTTGGAACTCTTCAAAGTCATTTTGCGATTGTGGCAAATCCTGCTCGCTTTTGGAGAAAAGAAGATTTGTGTGATATAATGAAAGCGTGCATAATCATGCACAATATGATAATTGAAGATGAACGTGATCTTGATGCACCGATTGAAACTACAATCGATGTATAAACTCCCGATGTAGAAATGGTGAATAATGAATCTTCATCCTTTCAAGTATTCGTCTCTCGATTTAGACAAATTAGAGACAGAGACGCTCACACGGCACTTCGTAATGCACTGATTGATCATATGTGGGAGGAGTATTCTAATTTCGAGAGCTAGACTACTATTATTGATGTTATGAGTTTTTTTTTTTTAATTTGTGTGCTTTTTTGTGATGTGTTTATTTTATAATTGTATTATCATTGTATTTTAATTTGTATTATGAATTTTAAATTAATATGTATGATTGTATGATGTTATTAAATTTAATTTTATTCTACAATTAATAAATTGTTTTTAATTTAAAAAATAATTTATATTATTTAAAAATTAATAATATAAAATAATAATAAAATTATGTAATTATTAAATTTAAATTAATATAAAAAATATAATAAAAATAAGAAAATAGATGTAGCGCAGAATGTAGCGCAAATAGTTAGAGATGAATTACAAATTTCGCGCTAGAGTAGCTCAGAGTTCGCGCTACTCTAACGAACCATTGGAGATGCCCTAAATAATCACAGAACATAAATAACTCGAATAAGTTTAATTTTGCCCAAATTTGGCCTATATTTTTTGTACTTATAATATTATTGCCTACGTTTCCTAATATAAAATAATGACCTGCAATTCCCACCGAAAATATTTTTGTCCTACAACTGGGGCAAGTGCGCCAATCCCTATACATTATTTTTGTGATTCTATTTTTGTCTTACATACTAAATGATGATTGTATAAATTGGTCCAAAGGATTCCGTAATTTGATCATAAATTTAATTGATTGTAAAAAGTTATTTATATTTATAAATTGGTTTAAAATATTTGTTTAGATGTATAATTTTTTTTGTAAAAAAGCATAATTATTTATAAATAATATTATTTTTTTAAAGTATTTTGTAATTTATTCTAATAATTAGAATTATATAAATTAATATAATCATTTATACATAATTTTGGCTAACAATTATATATATATATATATATATATATATATATATAGATGCGGATAGTTGAACACCAATTATTAAAACCATCGGTTATAATATTTAGGCCTAATAGCAAAAAAATCATCACTTTTTTGCAAATTGCAATTTAATCTAAAATTTAAAATTTTAGCAAAATAAATCATTATTTTTCAATTTTTTTGCAATTTAAATTTCGGGCAACTTGCCCTTTGCCCGAAAGATGATGTGGACAAATAAATTCACAATCATCATCCTAATAAGCATCCATATCATTAAATATATAAAAATATAAATGAAATTATTAATATTATAATATAACAATAAAAAAATACATATAATTTTAAAAAAAACTAGTCATATTTTTTTAAAATTTAAAAGTTTAAAATTATTTCTAAAATAAATTAAAATTAGAAAATAATAAATTAAAAGTTATACTAATGTTTAAAAATTCACACATATTTTTTATATTTAATAAATAAG
>JAPKLY010000192.1:153447-164726 GCA_026898435.1 Prunella vulgaris
TTTTTTTAAATAATAAAAGATATATTTTAAAAAATTAAAATAAAATATTCAAAGAACAATAAAATATTTAAATTTATCTACAATAACTCTAAATCTAAAATTTATACATTTAAGTTTTTAATATATTTTAAATTATATACACACTTTTTCGTCGAATAATTTTTGCACTTTTTCAAAAAATTCTAAGAAATGTAAAAAAGTTTGAAATCTATCCCTAAAATAATCTTCACATTTTTTTAATTTCTCCTCACAAATTAAAAATAGTGTGAGCATAATTTCGAGACGGAAAATAATAGTTACGTAATTTTGAATCATAAATTTTGTAAGAGACTTTACAATTTTAAGAAATGATTAGAGTGATTTTTGCTTGAAATTTTTGTGATTTAATTGCATAATTTTACAGGATTTCATGCATTTTATTACATTAATTGGACTATTTGTGTTTAATTGTCGAGTAAGATAATTGCTATTTATTTTGTGGAAAATTGTGTTTTATTGAGCAAAATACCTCTCACATTAATTTTGTGAAATAAATTAAAAAGGTGAAATTGAAAAAGAAATTAGTTGGCCTCATGTTTAATTTTGGGGCCGAAATTATTTAATTGTATGATTCATTTTCTTAATATTTGAAGGCCATTCTTGCTTTTGTTGTTGCAGGATCAATTGATTAATTCAAGCCCAACCCAATTGCTATTAATTAGTATGGGAAAGAAAAGGGATGGTGCATCTCACGTGAATTAAGATTGGAAAGAAATAAAGCATGGAATTGCTGGAACCCATATTTGACCAAGAAAAGGGTTATCTTGATTGCCTTGAATTAGTTTCATTGAACCACTCAAAAGCTGCAACTCAAACACCTCATCTCAGAAGACAAAACAATTCCCACTACTTGAAACCACCACACCATTAATGCATTGGAAGAAACCACCACCAAATCTTCTGCTAAAATAATGAAGGAGCAACCATGTTAGCCTTACCTCCATTGCCAACCACCGTCAACTCTCCACCTCCTCACCGGAATCTGCTCAGCCACAGCCGGAATTCACTCTTTATTGCCGGAATTAACCCCTGCTCCCTTGCCGATCCACAAAACTGTCGCGAGGAACCCAGCTCTGCCACAACTCTCCACCTCCTTACCGGAATTCACGCCGGAAAGCCAAAATCAGCCACTGCCTCAGAGCTCTTTACGCCGGAATGTCACGCCCACCTGTTCTCTGTTCGTCGCAATGCGCCGGAGAAGACAACCACTACTCGGAGTGTTCGAAGGAAATGATGAAGACGAGTCCCGTTTTTGAAGAAGTGCTAAAATTTAAAGAGTTGTCAACCGAGGAGAAGAATCTTTTTTACTCAAAAAGTTGCTAAATGAGAAAACTACGTTTCTTTGCTGAAGTGAAGAGTGCTCTCACACTAAGGCGTGATCACGCCTAAATCAACAAGAGCTTCTGTTGGTTTCACTTGTTTGGGGCAAATTAGAGGTAAAAGTTGCTATTGCAATTAAAAACTTAAAAAAGTGTTACCACGTTTTTATTTCTTGAACAAGGAAACACACAGATACACTTTTTCACACACTTAGGGAAAGGAGGACACGCAAGCAACAGAGGGGCACGAGGGTTTTGGGGTTTGGAAGGAAAAAGAGGGGCAGCAGCCCCATTCCCAACCACTCTTCACACACACTCACACACTTTAATTAGGGTTTATGTTTTTTAGTTAGATTTTTATTTTAGTTGAAGATTCAAGTTGTTGGAACTCCTTTTAGGTGACTTCAACCTTTTTATTTAATTTTATTGGTTTATTTTTCATGGTTATGAGTTATTGTTTTCCTTTTAATATGTGTTTGTTTGATATTATTGTTGTTGGCTAGATTTTGAGTGTTTGGGAGTTTAGAATTATGTAGGCAATTGGTTAGTGGATTGATTTTGTGAGTTTATCCTAATTGGAGGTGATATGATTAGTTTAGTGGGATTTATTTAATCAATTGCTTGTTGGGCTTTTTTAATTCATATGTTTAAATTGTTTGTTGCAACGAGAGTTGAAAATGCATGTTTATTTCATATGGGTGTGGGTTTGATTTTGTGATTTGAGTTAATATTGGATTATCGCAACGAGACTTTGGTAATTTCATTAGAAAATCCATTAATCTACATTAATTGCTTGAATTAACCTTTAGGTGATTAGTGAGGGGACAAAAGGTGGGGCACCTTAGTATACAAGTGGAAAAGCACGCTAGGATTTTCTTAGGCTCGTGCGATTACCCGGGTGGAAAACGGTGAACTATTCCTATAACAATCTACATGCTAAATTGTCGCGTTAATCCTAGGCTTATCCATTACGGTTTAATGTGTATATTTCGTGATTGCTCCTATCTTTGACCGACAAAAGGGATAAATGAACGTGTCAAACCATTGATTGATTACCCCGTAATGAAGAACACCCGAACACACTTTTCTAATATTTGTCTTCGTTGATTTATTTACTTGTTTGTCATTTTAGTGTCATTTTTAGTTGATTTCTTAGATATAGTTTAATTGCTTTGTTCTAATTAATTGTTGCTAGTTTAATTTTTTGCATTTAGTTTAATTGGGGAACAAGATCGTTAACACTACAATCAAGCGCCGACACATAGCATTAGGGCTACACTTGTCACTAATCTCGTGGGATTGATAATTTAATCGGGCACTTACCTTTATTACACGAACTTCTTACACTTGGGAAGTAAGTGTTGTAAAACACGTGTCAAAAAACATATATAATTTTTATATTTTAAAAAATATAAGAATAATGTATATGAATATATATTTATATAAATTTAAAAGTGATTTAAATAAATTATTAATTTTTTTAGTATAGTTTAATATAGTTTTATTTTTTTAGAGAGAATATATATAATTTTGAGTTTATTTTCATACTTTTTGTTTTAATTTAATTAATTAATATATATTTTTTAAAATTATTTTTTGGTTTAAAATATAATAAAATATTTTCATTTCAAAATTAAAATGAATATTTATTTAGAAGTTTTTATAGTATTTATTTAATTAATTATGTATTTTAAAAAAAAATTATTTTGTTTAGTATTTAATGATGTGGATGTTTACTAGGATAATAATTATGTAATTATTTGTTCACATCAACATTCGGGCCAGGGGCAAACTGCACGAAGTTTAAATTGGAAAAAAAAAGTAAATGTAATGATTTATTTTGCCAATAATTAAAAGTTTAGATTAAACTGCAAATTTTCAAAAGGTGGTGATTTAATATGCAATTAAGCCTAATATTTATAAGTCTTGTATGAGACTGTTTCATGATGAGATCAATATAAAAATATGTAATTTATTAATTAAAATTATTATTTTTTAAAAATGGGGTAATATTTTTGTTAAGAATAAGTACTCCCACTGTCCATTAAATTAATTCCCACTTTCATTTTTTGTTTGTCCACAATTTTTTTCTATTTTCTTATTTAGAAACAACTCATACTCACAATAGAAGTTTGAGCCCCACAATATTCTCACTTTTTCCTTTATCAATCATTTCAATATAATACTATTTTTCATTAAATCTTGTGTCAACTATAAAATGGAAAAAAATTTATGGACGTAGGGAGTATCACTTTTCTTAAAAATATTATTATATTTTATTATAATTATATCACCATTTTTTTTGTCGATCTCATATGATAAGATGATCTCTCACATAATTTTTTTTCTAATATTTAGCATATGATGACATGATCATATAATACTCGTCTTTCGAATGGAAATTGACAAATTAATGAGAAAAAGTTAAGGAATTTGAAGATATTGACACTAGTTGAATACTTTTAATTTAAGTGATATACAAATTGATTGATATATATATATACAGAGATAGTAGTACGTGCAATTGATTCAAAATTCAAAGTCAACAAGTCCAATTTCGAAGACTCATGCAATATATCACATCTTTTACCTTGTGTAATAAAATAAAATAGAGATTTTATTACTTTTGTATTCATTAACGTACCCAAACACATCAAAAATCTGTTTATGGACCAAATCTTGGTTATGTTAGTTCATACATAAAATGTGCCTATTTTTGTATAGCGTGATTATAGGCAGGAATTTATGGACAAAACGTACATCCAATATATTACTGACATAAATACACCATCTCCCAATCAAACAATAACCCCCTTCCCATTTCTTCTTCAAGGGAGTTTTAGCTATTCTTCATCACGCCGGAATACATGGCCGACGCGGAGAAGCCCTTCCAGAATCTTGAAATCGAGGGTACCCAATTAATTGCATTTATTTATGTATTT
Source organism: Prunella vulgaris (assembly GCA_026898435.1). NCBI lineage: Eukaryota > Viridiplantae > Streptophyta > Magnoliopsida > Lamiales > Lamiaceae > Prunella > Prunella vulgaris. Next base: position 157,748 of record JAPKLY010000192.1, read on the forward strand.
ATTTATTTTTGTCGCGTTTTTATAGACTATAGTATTGCAATTTATCCCAATGTTAAATACAAAAATAAATTCGTGATTGATTTGCAGATTCGAAGCATGATGAAGAGATCAATGATTGCCCTATCGAGCAGGTGCGGTTGACGGTGCCTGCGACGGACGACCCATCGTTGCCGGTGCTGACTTTCCGGACATGGGTGCTGGGGATATCGGCCTGTGTAATGCTGGCGTTTCTCAACCAGTTCTTCGACTACCGGCACAACAGGTTGTCCATTACCTCGGTGTCGGCCCAAATTGTGACCCTTCCGCTCGGAAAATTCATGGCTAAAGTTCTCCCGACGAAGATCATTATGGTTCCGTTTACCAAGTGGTCGTTTTCCTTGAACCCGGGCCCATTTAATCTCAAGGAGCACGTGCTCATAACCATATTCGCCACGTGCGGGTCCGCCGGCGTTTACGCTGTTAATATTGTTACGATCGTCAAGGCTTTTTACCACCGGCCCTTAAGTCCTGTTGCCGCATTTTTGTTGGCCCAGACTACGCAGGTTCTTCTTAATTTATACGTTCATTGCACTTTCTCTCATCGTATTTTTTTTATAATATATATATCTATATCTATTGCATATTTTTAAATAATTTCTAGAATTAATTTATTGTAATAATATGCAAATCTACAAAATGTTTTGTTTATAATATGCATGTATATTTCAGATGCTTGGCTATGGTTGGGCTGGGATATTTAGAAAAATATTGGTGGAATCGCCATATATGTGGTGGCCGGAAAACATGGTTTCGATCTCTTTATTCAGGTAAGGGGCCATCGGTTTAATTGTTACAGAATTTTATTTAAGCAGAGTTTTCGTTCACATTATTTTTTCCAATTATTATTGATTTATTTGTAACTTAAGGAGCATCTCGATTTTTTTGGCATAAATGTCTATATTCTTATTACCATATTTTATTAGATCAAATACTCTTCTATATATATGAACATATTCTGTAAAAGATAGTGTTACCGATTTTTTCCCCTTTTTCTTAATATTGAATAATGGTACTATCTTAATAGCTTAATTCCTATCTTAATTTGAGTCATCATTATAATTATTATGGATTAATTCTTACCGAATATTATTTAAGTTATAAAGTTTTTGTCACAATATTTTCCTTTCCCAATTATTATTATTATGTCGTCATTTATAGATTAAAGAGCTTCTCAATCAGTTTGGTATAAATATATAGTTTTGCTAATTCTGTTAAATTAAAGACTCTTATGTAGTATCTTAATAGCATAATTTGAGCCACCATTATCATTATTAGGGACTAAATTCTTACCGAAATTTAATTATTTTGGTAGAATTATAATTAAATTGTTCACATTTCTTTTTCCAATTATTATTGAGTCAGTTATATATTTAAGAGCATATCGATCTTTTTGGTATACATATCTAGTTTTGTCGTATTTTGTTAGGTTATAGACTCTTTTATATGCACATTCTGTAAAAGATATCTTTATTTTTTCTTTGACGTATATTTACTTAATATGGAATAATACTATCTTTATGCATAACGGACGTTAATTTGTGTCATTATTATCATTATTATTTATTTATTTAAATAGATTGTTTTCTTTTCTTTGAGTGTTTGTTGTCAACGAGTTATTAAAAATTAAAGTTAATGAATTGAAATCCATCAACATGAGTAGTTTATCCAAATATGTAAAATGAATTTAAATTGTGAATTTAAAATTCATAGGCTTAATCCTTCCATCCAAATAGTATTATGTAAATATATATTAACAAATTTTATTGTAGATTAATTGATTCACTATATACATTGTGCAATTATCAAATTATGTCCATGAATATTATTTTTTGCTAACATTTCTTTTTCCAATTATTATTGAGTACTCATTTATGGACTTAAGAGCATTTCGATCCTTTTATATAAATATTTAGTTTTGCCATATTTTGTTAAATTAAAGATTCTTCTATATATGAACGCATTAAAAGATAGTATTGCGGATTTTTTTCTTTGACGTATATTTCCTTAATATAGCATACTGCAATTTTATTGCCGTCTATCTTAATTTGTGTCATCCTTATCAATATTATTTTATTTAAATAGAAAAAATGGCATATTGTTCTCCTTTTTTAGGCGTTTGGTGAAGATCATTTATATATCAACTTTTTTACATTTTTATCATGTAATTTGAAATAATATTAATTATTTATTATTATAAAATACAATTATGAAATATATTTTTTTTAGGAAACTAATAATATTATCTTCAAATATGTATTAAATATAAACAAAATTTAGTGTAGATTTGGGCCACAATCGCGTATCAAACTATGTCCCATGAATATTTTTATCAAGTTGAAAAAGAAAAATAAATAAATTATACACCTGTCCCATAGGAATTTGCACACTTTTCTTGTTTTGATTTATGTGCACACTCACATACATTTACACATATTTACCCTTATGTCATTACTTTATATATAAAACAATTTTTCTTAAAAAGAAAAAGTATTTTGTGTAATTTTGTGCATTGTATATGATACTATCTCTGTTTTTCATTGATTGTAATTTGTAATATTTTTTTTTTTGTAAAATTTTGTTTTACATTACTTTTAAATAGTTAACCCTAATAATATTTTTTCAAATGTGGAAAGTTTAGTTAATTCTATAATAATGTATTTTTGGTTGATTGCAGAACATTGCACGAAAAAACAGTAAGAAAGAGGGGTGGGCTAACACGGCTTCAATTCTTCATAGTAGTCTTCGTGTCAAGCTTCGCATACTATATAATCCCCGGTTACTTCTTCCCCACGCTATCTTCCATTTCGATAGCATGCCTAATCTGGAAAGACTCCATTCTCGCCCAACAGATCGGGTCGGGTCTGCATGGGCTGGGAATCGGGTCATTCGGGTTGGATTGGGCCACGATTAGATTCATCGGCAACCCCATAGCTACACCCGGCTTCGCCATCGTCAACATCATGGTCGGATACTTCATTGTCATGTACATACAGACCCCCCTGGCGTATTTTAGCAACATGTATGACGCCAGGAAATTCCCACTCTTTTCTCCCCACACCTTCGACAAAAGTGGCGACATCTACAACATCACACGTGTCCTCAACCCGAAGACGTTCGATCTCGACATCGAGGGGTACAATAATTACAGCAAGCTGTACCTTAGTACTTTCTTTGCCTTCACTTACGGCATCGGCTTTGCCACCCTCTCCGCTACAATCTCTCATGTCGCTCTTTATCACGGAAAGTAAGTACATCAACTTTCACTAGTAATATCAATTTGAATAGGTTTTATATAAAAATTATTCACGATAAATTTATAATCAAATTGTTTTAAAATATTAAATAGTTTGTCTAATGTGTTAGGTCAATAAAATTTATAATAAATTATACATAATAATAGTATTGATCCAAATTTTTGACACGTCTAGTCGAATCTTTGCTACTTAAGTAATTCATGACAGGCTTATCATGAACTATTTTCATATAAAATGTAACCTATCAATTAAAGTCCCGTATAAAATTTTCAAATTTGTTTCAACATTTTCAATTCTAAGTATTCAGGTGTCCAATTTTAATTCCCGTTATTTTTCACGGAAATTCTAATTTAACTACTTTTACTTTAGTCCCAATATTTGTTTATTTTGACCCAAAATAGGCTGAAAATTAATTAAATATGACACAGTTAATTTTCTAGTGATTTTGTGACAAAATATATATTAATTTGACGAACAAAATACGGAGTATTTACTAGTTATATGTACGTACATAAGATACTGATGATGATTTATTGTTGGTAAGAACAATTTGGAACTTATGGAGCAAATCAAAGAGTGGGGACGTAGACGTGCATTCAAGATTAATGAAGAAAAACTATAGATCCGTGCCTGGTTGGTGGTTTCACATCATTCTTGTTTTGGTGGTGGCCCTTTCTTTGTTTGCACTTGAGGGTTTTGATAAGGTGCTGCAGCTCCCATGGTGGGGGCTTTTGATGGCGTGTGCTATGGCTTTGTTCTTCACTCTACCTGTCGGCATTATACAGGCCACCACAAACCAGGTACTAGCTAGCTTCTATAAAATTATTTTGTAATTGTTTGATAGCTAGGTTTAATAATTTAGGAAGACTTTTTTTATTATCATTAGTTAAGCGGGTGACAAAATAGGGATAAAAATTTTATGGGTTGACAAAATAATAAATATAACTTTAAAATGTGGCAAATTGGGGCAAACCGTCTGAATCAATGCAAATTGGGGTAATTGGCCATACCTTGTCTTAGATTTGTCCAATTAAACTTGAATCTGATTTGAATTTACCCTCATAAATGCAATTTTAAAAACTTTTTTTTTATAGGTAAATATTAGTGGTTAGTAGTTAGAAGTTAGTTCACCAAGTCTCCTTACATTCATATCTCAAAGCCAACCTTATAACTCCCTCCTATTCGTTCCCTAAGGGAATTGAACCCAGGTCACTCACTAAGTGAGGAGCCCGGTGACCAGGTGAGCTAACTTATTGTCCTAAAATTTCTAATTAATTTTTTTTTTACAATCCTTATTTTATTAATTAGAAAAGATTTTGTCCTCATTTTTGCCAATCCAAATATTATATTTTTCATATTGCGGTCCTGAAAAAGCATCTTTTTCAATAAATTATGTTATTATACTTTATTCATTTTACACATTTATGTAAGATCGACACATATTAATAAAGTAAATAATTGTACCATGCATGCATTAATAATGTACATGTAGTTTATTCTCATATTGTACTTCATAATAAACTCAGCCTATATATATGTAGACAAATGTATAGTTGGCCAATAATATTAACTAATTTGTGAATAAATTGCAGCAAGTTGGGTTGAATATCATCACCGAGATGGTTATAGGGTACATATACCCAGGGAGGCCACTTGCAAATGTAGCTTTCAAGACATACGGCTACATAAGCATGGTACAAGCTCTTTCTTTCCTAAGTGATTTCAAGTTAGGCCACTACATGAAGATCCCTCCAAGATCCATGTTCATTGTACAAACCGTGGGAACTGTGATTGCATCTTCTGTCTACTTTAGCACCGCCTGGTGGCTCCTCACCTCTGTCGAGAACATCTGCAATAAAGCCCTCCTCCCCGATGGTAGCCCTTGGACTTGCCCCGGTGATGAAGTCTTCTACAATGCCTCCATCATATGGGGGGTCATCGGCCCTCTTCGTATGTTCACTAGCCAGGGTGTGTATGGGCTGTTGAACTGGTGGTTCTTGGTGGGGGCCGTGGCCCCCCTCCCGGTTTACTTTCTGGGGCGCATGTTCCCCGAGAAGAAATGGATCCAGCTGATCAATGTGCCGGTGATCTTTGGGGCCACGATGAGTATGCCACCAGCTAGCTCGGTGAACTACATCATGTGGGGGCTTGCGGGTGTTTTCTTTAACATGTATTTGTTCAATCTGCACAAGAAATGGTGGGCGCGGTATGCTTATGTTTTGGGAGCAGCTCTTGATGCTGGGCTCGCGTTTATGGCTATCTTGCTCTTTTTTGCGCTCCAGTCATATGATATCTTAGGCCCGAAGTGGTGGGGTTTGGAATCGGACGACCATTGCCCTCTTGCGTCGTGCCCCACTGCTCCGGGTGTGGTTGCTGAAGGGTGTCCTGTTTTCTAGTCTCTATGTAGTGTTCTAAACTGTCGTGCGGGAATAGTTCGTGTGGGATATTGCTATGGATATTGTTCTCTCCTCTAGTATAAATTTGCTTTATATATATAGCTACTGCATTTGTTCTTTGTCTATTGGTGTAAATAGCATTCTGATATTGTTTATAGGGTAATGGATGGCTTTGTTTGTTCTCGATGTGCTAGTGAATTTAAGAATCTCAACTTGTAAAAGTTGTTTGAACATGTGGTTTTAATCAATCAAGAATTCTTGTATATAATTTTTGGTTTTCCAACCACACAAAATGCACGACTAAATGAAAATTGACAAGCCAAAGCACGAATATTTGTTCTTGCTTTTCTTGGTTTCGTAATAAGTTTAACAAAAATATGATAACACAAATGCAATGAATACATCATTAATCAAACCGAATTAACACAATTCAATTAAATGGGCAAGTTAGAAAAATACTATACTACAAACGCCAAACAGCCAAAACAACAAAAGAAAGCAAGATGAACTACTTCAACTTGAGCAGAGTAACCAAAATTAATGATCCAAAAATCCTATAGTACTCGACGAAAGAGAAACTATAAAGCGCACAAGGCGTGGAGAAACAACAAAAAATAAACAAGATAAAAAACCGCACAACTCGCAGTGAACTTACAATGTAGAGAAAAACGTACATCTAGAAACCTCGATCGAGGAGAGGGGAACCAACAATTAAACTAAAAGTCCAACGGGCTAGTGACTAACACCACGTAGAAGAGTTAGATTAAAGATGTGTGAATTTACTATTTGTTTTTTTTTTTTGGATAGGTTTTATAGGTCAATAAAATTTATAACAATTAAAATATAATATCATTAACTCACATTTTGTGATACTTCGGATTAATTTTTTGATACACCTGATCAAATATTCATATTTTAAAACTTGTTCATAATAAGTTTATCCAGAATCAATTTCATACACAACTTTACTTTTTTTTATTGTTCAAATTTTTTTTTTCCAATTCAGACTTGGATGTCAAGGCCGGCTTAACTCTCCATTGAGATCAAGTCTTGTTGGGAAATGACTTGTAAAATATTTTGATAAAATCCCAAAGACTCCCCTGATGAATTAATGTATCTCTAAAGACTTAGGAATCTGGCTCAAAGTGTTAAGAGCCTATGATAAAAACTTAGAATATTAGTTTGTGAACTGACAGGCCACTTTGTTGAAAACTAGTCTGATGTATAGAAACTAGCCTGATGATGTAATATCCTGGTCAAATAAATTTCAAGTGCTTTAATTTAAGTTTA
>JAPKLY010000192.1:164736-232017 GCA_026898435.1 Prunella vulgaris
TTCTCTTTCTTTTCACAAATCTTTTAAATGGCATAGATAATAAAAAAAAAAAAAAACCACTAAATTTTCCAAAATAAATAAAAAAAAAGTTAGGGCGTGACAGATGAAGGATTAGGAGATACACCCACTGTCTGAAGAATACACCCCAGAAGACTAAGTCCAAGCAGCCTAAAAGGACTCCCCTGAAGACAAGTAACCTGATGCATTAATTGCCTTCAACATTTATGAAGGAAGCAGCCAACACATAAATGAAGTGTTAAATGCAGCATAGAGAATGTTCCAAGTCACCTGATGAAAAGACAGAAGACTTCAATGCAACCGTTAGGACTGGACTGAGGAATAATTAATACAGACCAATGAGAAGCTGCCACCTATGTACGGACCTGACACAGAGACTGACCTATCAGTACCAAGTTCAGAAGCAACCAACAACCTAGGATTGCACAGTTTTCAAAGGCGGCTGCATTAACTCTAAGCAGACATTTAATGAGCCATCAACCATTAATGTTTGAGAGTTGACAATCAAAAATCTGAAGAAGATCTTTTGAGCGTTGGACTGCTACATTTTCACAGATTTGACATCCAAAATCTGAGGAAAATCTTGATGAACGTTGGTACACCAAAATAGCTTAAATTTGAAACAATCTCTTCAACGGATAGTCTTTCAAATTTAAGTCTATAAATACAAGAGTTGAAGAAGAAGCTAAATACGGGAAACTAACAAGCTCAACTGATAATCTGAAAAGCTTATACACTCAAGCACTCGAAATCACTCTAGTTTCCCAAGTGCTTACATTGCTTAGATCTTATTCTTGTATTTAGGCTTACACTGTAATATCTTAGAAGCCTACTGAGATAACCCAATCTAGATATTGTCCATCATTGTAAAGGGTTATCTCAACCTTAGTTGGAAAACTCAAATCCTTAAACCATGATAGGTTCAAGGTTGTGAGTGGTAAGAAAGTAAGCTGAGGAATGTCTCAGTCTGAAATCCGAGAGGACTAGGACTCAGTGAAAATCCTAGAGATCAAGAGGAGCTATTCTTGATCAGTGCACCTTGGCACTCTAAAACAAGGAATTCTTGTGGTTAAGAAATTCTCCTGTTAAATCACAAAAAGTTAGGAGAGTTTAACTCCGAACCACTATAAATCCCTGTGTCTCTTGTGCTTTTGTGTGAGTTAAATTACTTCAAGAGTTTTATAAATAATCCGCTGCACAACTCAAACTGATCAAATCCTCAGGCTACTTTTCAGGCGACCATCAAGTCCACTGATACTTTATAATTAGCCTGTGCTTTTAAGAAAGTCTATTGAAAACTGATCTTTGAAAAATCTATACTTACAGGTGTATTCCCCCCATCTATACACCTGTCTTTGTCTATTTGGGACCAACAAGTGGTATCAGAGCGGGGGTTCATAGAACCACTGCCTTGATATATCATTAGTGGTCATTTGAACTGATCTGACTTACCTTTCTTGAAGTTTTTCTTGATAAATATGTCTACTCAAGCAGAAGGATCAATCAGCACAGGGAACACTGTCACATGAGCAGCTCATACCAATGTAGTTGGAAGCTCAGACTCCAACATGGGAACCAATCCTCTCAATCATCTTGCACATCACAAGCTACCCCAGTTCTCAGTAGAAGGATATGATTTTTGGAAGATAAGGATGAGGGCTCACCTAGCCTGTGTGCATGATGAAATGCTCAGAGTAATCACAAGGGGTCCCTTTGTCTTTATGACTGCTAATCCTAGGATCACACAAGCTCAGATTAATGATTTTAGAGAAGAGTGACCTAAGGATGAAGATGACTTCACTGCTGATGAGAGGAAGAGACACAATCTCAATTTTGTGGCTATGAATATATTATAAACAACCATCCCTGACTCTGTCATGGGAAGGGTTGTCCATTGTACAACTGTAAAAGAGATATGGGACACCCTGGCTCTCCTGTGTGAGGGAACTGACAAAATAAAAGAAAACAAATTGTCAGTGGTTGTTCAAAAATATGAACAATTCTCAATAGAATCAAATGAGACCATTGATCAGCTTGATGGCAGGTTCACTGACATCATGAATGAGATAAACTCCCTTGGAAAGGTTTACACCAAGAGGGAGGTTGCTCTCAAAATCCTCAGGGGACTCTCACCTAGATGGGATGTCTACTCTGTGATGATGCAGAACACCAAAGATCTATCAAACATGTCTATGCAGCAAGTGTTCTCAGAACTCAAGGCCTATGAGTTTGATCTCAACAGGAAAAGAGCTACAGAAGAGCTTTCCTCATCTGAGAAAGGAGTAGCCTTCAAGGCAAACAGTTCTGAAGGTGAACCAGCCAAGATCTAGAAGGCCAACAAGCCCTGCAAATCCCAAAGCAAGGCTGAACTGAAAGAAGAAATGAGCCTTCTAGCAAGAAGATTTAAGAAGTTGAACTCAAGGTTTAGCAAATACAAGAGATACTATCAGGACAACAAGGAAAAGAAGTCCAGGTTCACTCCCAGGAATGAAAAGGAACCTGAGAAAGAATACAAGAAAAATAACAAGTGTGAGGAGTCCACCTCAAAATCTGAATCCAGAAGGAAGGACAAGGAAGAAGCTGAAGATGATGACAAGAGATGCTTCCAGTGCAACAAGACAGACCACTTCCAGTATGACTGCCCTCAGCTGAGTTCCAAGGAAAGGAAGGAAAGGCAAGCCAAGAGGGACAGGAGACTGGAAGGAAGAGCAATGGTGGCAGAAGATGAAGAGGCTGCAAGCTCATCTGAGGAGATATTCACTGATAGCAGGAGGTATAACAAGCCACCTGTCCCACAAAAGGCTAACACTTATAGGGAGTCAACTCCTAGGGCAGTTAAGGAGCCCACTGTCTATGTAGATGTTTATGGGATAAAAATCAGCCAGTCCAGAGTAACTAGGACTGTCAAGCAGATTTGGATCCCTAAAGGTACAACTAACCAAATAGGACCCAACACAAGATGGGTACCTAAGAACTGATGTTTATGCAGGTTGTGGACTCTCAAGATGATTGGTACCTGGATAGTGGTTGCTCAAGGCATATGATAGGCAACCAAAGTCTCCTGACTAACTACAAGGATAGGAAGGGCCCTCAGGTCACTTTTGGTGACAACTCAAAAGGAATCACAGAAGGTTATGGTACCCTGATAATAGGGTCAGTCCTGGTAACAAATGTATCATATGTCAGTGGACTAAAACATAACCTGCTTTCTATAAGACAATTCTGTGATAAGGGATATAATGTAGAGTTTTCAAGTAACCTGTGCTGTGTAAGAAATGCATCAAATACACAGGTACTACTAACAGGGTCTAGGAAAGGAAATGTTTATCTTGCAGATTGGAGATCATGTCCAAAAGAGATCTGTCTTATTGCCAAGAGCTCAAATGACCAGACATGGCTGTGGCATAGAAGGCTCAATCACCTGAATTTCAAGACTCTCAACAAAATCTCAAGGTTGAGCCTAGTGGAAGGGATACCAAATGAGGTGTTCAACAAAGATCACATTTGCAAAGCTTGCCAAGAAGGGAAGAAAATAAAAGCCTCATTCAAAAGCAAGACAACTCCCTCCACCGACAGGGTACTTCAACTTCTACACATGGACCTCTTTGGACCTGTAATACCAGCCAGTATCAATGGAAGCAAGTACACACTGGTGGGGGTGGATGATTTCTCAAGATTTACTTGGGTGATATTCTTATCCAGCAAAAAGGATACCCAACTCAGGCTACCTGAGTTACTCAGGAAGATTTCAAATGAAAAAGATCTATCTATCATCAAGATAAGATCTGATAAAGGTACTGAGTTCATGAACTCCATTATTACTGACTTTTGCAATAAGTCAGGTATATCCCATGAGACCTCAGCTGCTAGAACTCCTCAACAAAATGGCTTAGCTGAAAGAAGAAACAGAACACTAAAGGAAGCTGCCAGAACCATGCTTGCTGATGCAGAAATTCCCAAAAGGTTCTGGGCTGAAGCCATACACACAGCCTGTTACACTCAGAAATAGATCCATGCTCACTAAAACACAAGGAAAAACCCCCTATGAGATATGGAATGGCAGGAAACCTCAGGTATCCTACTTTCATGTCTTCGGTTGTAGGTGTTTCATTCACAACAATGGGAAAAGACAATTGAAAACCTTTGATAGCAAAGCTGATGAAGGAATTTTCCTTGGATATTCCCAAATCAGTAGAGCCTTCAGGGTATATAATCTGAGAACCCTTTTGTGGAAGAAACACCCCATGTTGTCTTTGATGAATCTACTCTTGAGTCCAGGAAAGATCAGGCTACTAAGGAAATCACTGATAAAATGACTAACCTAACCCTGGACAAGTCCACTTAGAAGAAGGTGGATGCCTACATACCAACATGGGACAACCTGGGATTAAAGGAGTCAGAGGACTGCTCTCAGAGGCCAAACCAGCCTGAGGAAATCCACACTGATGAAAATGACCTGAATGACCCAATCCCAGCTCCTCATGTAACTTCTATCAATGAAGAAGCTGGCCAAGCTGAAACAGACACTGAGCTTAATATTCAGGGGAAAGCCAGACTAGACTGTGCTGATAACTTAGAAACTACCCTGAATGATGACTCAGGACTCCTACCCTCTATCCTATCCCCTGAATTACTTAGAATTGCTCAATCTAGTGACTCAATCCCAGTTAGAGGGATATCTACTGAGGATAACCCCACTGAGAGAGGACAATCCAAGAGAAGCTGGTTGATTGATCATCCAATCAGTCAGATTCTAGGAGATCCTAATCTTGGAGTCAAGACTAGAAGTTTTCATGGAGAGAATGCTCTCTTTTGCTATTTTCTTTCAGCATAGGAACCCAAGACCATTGAAGAAGCATTAAAGGATCCAAACTGGATCATTGCCATGGAGGAGGAACTCAACCAGTTCATAAGGAATCAAGTGTGGGAGCTTGTCAAAAGACCCAAGCATGCCAACATCATTGGAACCAAATGGGTCTTCAAAAACAAGAAGGATGAGAATGAGGTCATAGTCAGAAACAAAGCAAGATTGGTGGCCAAAGGATACTCTCAAGTTGAAGGATTTGATTATGATGAAGCCTTTGCACCAGCAGCCAGACTAGAAGCTATTAGGCTATTTCTTGCCTATGCTGCCCACAAGAAGTTCAAAGTCTACCAAATAGATGTCAAAAGTGCATTCCACTGAGTACTCCATTGAGATAAACTCTGACTGACGGTTACCTTATTGGTAATCATGCCTGTGGCGCATTTAATGGGATAGTAAGTGTGCAGTAAAATCTCGGGAGATAATTTCGAGCAGTTATCTTTCATGAAAAGCCCCATTTTTAACCGTCATCCTTTTCAATCTCAACCGTTGATCTTAAATCAACCCACTTTCCATATTTGGTAATAATTACAAATTACTTGGGAAGTTAAAGCACTTTGTCTTCCAAATTATTGCCTCACTCTCAACCGTAGATCTAATTCCTCTTGATTCAATCTCCACCCTTGATTGACAATATAAATAACCTCCACGCGTAGCAGTTTTACACACGATTTCACTACTATCAACCTTGCTATTGTTACCATACAAGCTTACCAACCCTTATTCTCCTCAACCCTACCTCTGAATCACTCCTCATTCTTCAGAAATCATGTCTCAAATCTTCATAGATTACAAGGAATTAGGCAACAGTAAGAACTTTTGGTATAAACCAACAGTTTGCTTCAACCACCCCAAAGTCCTTTATGACCCCAACCTATCTCACATATGAAGAGCCCTTGAGATAGTCAGGAATGCTGGGCTATATAGATTCCTTTCCAAAGGTCCAGAGAAGTGTTATGATAGGCAGGTGCTTGAATTCTTTGTGGATATGGAGAAGAGCATCACATCTATCAGATCTGCCATCATGATGGAGAAGAGTGAGAAGAAGCTGGACAAGAAGGGGAGAGAGGTTATTGAAGCTATAATGAAGAGGCACAAGTTCACTTTGAGGCAGGAGGATTTGCATGATATTTTTGGGCTGCCAAATGATTAGGGTCATAATTGCAAGTTTTTGTATTCATTTCTATATGGTTTTGATGTTCTTATGTTCATATTTGACCCTAATATGGTATAAATTGTGCTATTAACACTTTGTGGCTAGAAAGTTGTGATTATAGGTGAAAACGAGCAAAACGAGGAAGAGACGAGCAAAAAGTTCAGAAAATGTGAGTTGATCCAATGAAAACAAATGATATATCATGTCGAAGAGTTCGAAGAGAGGGTCGCAACGGAAAAAGAATCGAGTCAATCGGAGCTCTAGAACTCAAGATATGGAGAAAATGAGAAAGTCGAGGATCGATAGCACAAGTCGAAGCCGGGCTCGAGCGACCACAGGCCAGACTCGTGCGCCCATGGGCCACGTTCATGTGCCGAACCTCTGGTTCGGGCGACGACGAGCCGCACGAACGCTGACACGAGCCTGACTCCCATTAAGCATCATTTTCAGGGGCAGTTTCGTCTTTTCGCGCGTTTAATGAGGGGCATATTGGATCAAGCATTGTGGGCACTATAAATACTCTAAAGATCAGATATTGAAGGGGATCCAAGTCATAATCCAAGACACTTTAGTTCAATTCTTAGATTAGAGAGAGAGAGAGGTAGTTACTTGGAGGTTTCTTAAGAGTTCTTCTCACAAATTCTTAGATAACTTTTGATCTACCGTAGTGATCGTCGATCCGTTTATTCCTGCATGCTCGTCTGGTTGTAGGCTACATTCTCACCGATCGAATTTCAATTTCCTTTGTCGGATTTCAATTTAGCATTTTAGAGGTAAATTGTATCTTTCCAATTATCATTGTAATAGGTAAATTTCTTTACATTTCTTTATTAATGATGAATGTTCTTAGCATAATTGTTCTTATGATTACTCAATTAGCCATGAGCTAATTTCTTTATGTGTTAGTGTATGATGCCTATGGAGTAGTGTAGTGATATGTTGATCTTTTGAATGATTTGAATTGTTGTATGATCAATTCTCTAATTGAAAGGTTTGTATGAATGCTTGCATGTGTAGATGATAATAGGGCCATTAGGGAGTTAGTCTCTTGCGAAAGTAGAGCTTATTTCCTAAATTCTCTTGTATTAAGCCCAATGCATATTAAGTGTTTGATGAAATTCCTAAGATAGTGAGAATTATCTCTTGTGAATTAGATGAACAATTAGGGGATTTGATATGTATTAGGGAAACCTCTTGCATGTTAGAGTGGCTTGTCCATTGATTATACACAATCTCATTGAATGATAAAGTGATACTTCACTCACGAAACATAGGATAGTACACTAGCACATTCCCTCACATTTGCTCACTTTGCGAACATAAGGTGATAGGTAGTTTGCTCTTTTGACAAATTAGTAGACGATAGATACCCGTCCCTTTAATTGCTTTGTTAGCTTGCCAATTGAAACAACGAACTATCATACAAATCCTCGTCTCCTTTGGGTTCGATATATATATTAAAACTTGGTCAAGCTTACTACGCTCATAGCGAACACGTACACTTGCGTGAGGACTCATTTACACCGAACAAGTTTTTGGCGCCGTTACCGGGGAGACAACTTGTTTGATTGATTGTTTGTTGTTTCTTTTCTTTTTGATTGGTTTCTATTGTGAGAGAGTTTGATACTCATTTTCTTGTAGGTATATGCACACAAGAAGTCAAGGGGGAGATTTATTACCCTTTGATTTGGATCTTGAAACAAGCCTACGAAGAAGAAAAAGAGAAGCTAGATTGAATCGAGAGAACATGGATAATCAAATGAATGAAGCTCGAGAGGAAATTAGAGAAGAGGAACCATTAAGAGGACAAGTGCATCAAGGTGAGGAGCACTTGGCTCAAAGGGAGGTTCCGCAACCACAACCTATACCACACCAATACCAACCTTATCCACCACAAAATCAACCATACTATCCACCTCAATATCCCAACTACCCAAACTACCCAAATTACCCAATGAACCCACCATACTATCCATCACCACCACAAAACTATCCTTACTATCCATACCACCCACAACCTCAACACCAAAGACCACAAATCGTAAACCCTCTGCAAAACAATGAACCATTACTCCGAGACTACTTTGAGCCAAGAGTTAATGAGCATTATGACGGTATTGAGAGACCACCTATAGATGCTGAGAAGTTTGAGCTTAATACGAATCTATTGAAGTTGTTAAAGGAGTCGCCTTTCGAAGGATCAAGTGATCGTGAAGATCCCAATGCACATCTCAATAACTTCATGGAGTTATGTGACACGATCAAGTACAAAGGGATGTCGGATAATGAAAAGAAGCTCTGTTTCTTTAATTTCACCTTGACCGGGAGAGCTAAGACATGGATCCGATCTATGAATCCGCAGCCACATGGGAGGAGTTAAGTTCACAATTTCTCAAGAAATTTTACCCTCCATCAAAGATGCTAAAGGCGAGGGAAGAGATTAAGACTTTTCAACAAAAGGCGAGAGAAACAATATCAAGTGCTTGGGAGAGGTACCAAACCTTGTTGTTGGCTTGTCCTCAACATGGTTTGAAGGATGAAGACATACTTTTGACATTCACAATTGGATTGCATGAAGGAGACAAGAATTACTTGAATTCTTATGCCGGAGGCTCGGTTTGGACTAAGATCGCTCGTCAAGTGAACGAGATCATCGAGAATATAGCTGCAAATGATGCTTTTCAAAGAGATTCCAATAGTGGAACGGGTGATCGAGTTGCGTTTCTCGAGGAAAGATTGACAAATGTGTGTAATTTGGTCTATGGAGGCCAAAACCAAAACCAAGCTCCAGCTCCTATGCAAGTAAGTGTTGTCGAGAGTATTCCTCATCCTACTACCTCTACTCAAGAAGAAGTGAGTTATATGGGTCGGCCTCAATACAATAATTCTTTCCAAAATAATCAAAGGTCATATGTTGCTCCACCTTTTAGACAACAAGGAGGTCCGTTTCCAAATCAAAGTAACCCTCCTTACAACCCGAATAGGAGGCATGAGAATTTTTCATATTCTAATCCTAAGGGGGCAATTCAATTGCCACCCGGGATTGATCCGGGGTCTAAGCCACCTAATAATGAAGGGAAAGGGAGCATGGAGGATACTTTGACATTGATTTTGAAGAAATTGGACAATTTTGAAGTGTAGTTTAGAAAGATGAATAGTGAAACAAACAAGAGAGTTGATGACTTATATACTTCGCAAGGAAGTCAAATCAAGAGCTTGGAATATCAACTCGGGCAAATTGCTTCGTCTTTGAGTCCACAAATCAACAAGGGTAAGTTTCCTTCAACTACCGAAACTAATCCAAGAGAGCATATTAATGCTATTTCTACTTGCAATGAAGAGTGAGGTGTTGAAAAGAAATGCTATGGAGAATTTTCATCTTGAATTGGTGGAGGAAGTTAAATGTGATAAAGGGAAAGAATTTGTTGTGAAAGGTGATGAGAGAGTAATGGGGGTAGTTGAAAGAATGGAGAAAAAGGATAGAAAAGTTGAAGGGGTAGAAAAACTAGGGGGTGAGGAAAGAAAGGTGGAAGAAGGGAAAGTGGAAAAAGATGTGAAGGTGGAAATTTCGAAAGGAGTGAAAGATAAGCTCGATGATAGATTCAAGAAGTTCTTTGAGATTTTCACAAAGTTATATTCAAAGATGCCTTTTCTAGAAGCTATTGAGGAATTGCCTAATTATACAAGGTTTTTGAGGGATGTTATGGCAAGGAAGATGAAATCCAATGAACCGGAAATGGTTAAGCTTACTCATGGGAGTAGTGAGTTGATACGAAAACATCTACCTAAAAAGCTTAGAGATCCTGGGAGTTTCATTTTGAGTTGCCACATCAAAGGAAGTAAGAAAATGAAGGCCTTGTGTGATTTAGGTGCAAGTGTGAATATGATGCCACTTTCTATTGCTGAAAAGTTGGGCTTACATGAGTTGAGGCCAACAACGATTAATGTGCAATTGGCCAATGGTTCTAAAATAAAGCCTAGAGGGGTGATAGAAGATGTGGTTGTTCATGTGGGGAAGTTCATTTATCCCGTTGATTTTGTTGTACTTGATATCGAGGAAGATGTTCAAAATCCTATCATCTTTGGGAGACCTTTTCTTGCTACATCGGATGCCTTGATTAATATCAAGCGAGGAGAGGTTACTCTTGGAATGAATGGTGAAAAAGCTACTTTTTCAATCCATAACAATTCCGAGAGTTCCCCAAAGAAGATTGAAGGAGAATTGAACAATGTGATACTAGATGGGATGGAAAGTGATGAAAAGGTAAAAGACAATATTCTTGATCTTAAGAGTGAACCTTGTGTTGATGATCTTTCGAAAAGAGAAAAAAGGTGAATGAAGATAAGGGGGTAACGCAAGTGGTGAAGAATGTGGTGAAGAAGGGATGTTTTTGGAGAAGGAAGTTGAGTGATGTAAGTCACTCAACCCTTATTGATTTTGATGTCATTTGAGCTTTATAGCGTCCGGCTAGGGGACGTTAAATCCAAGCTCTAGGTGGGAGGCAACCCACCCTTATATCCTTTTTCGTATCCTTTATTGTTTGTGTTGTGTTTGGTTTTGCTTTTTGATTTTAGGGGTAGAAGCATGAATGCCATTTTTAGCTCGTGATTTTGTGCTTTGATTGCTCTTTGTGGATTTTGTGCTATTTTGTGCAAGAATAGATTTGAGGAGCATATTTTGTTTAAGGTTTTGAGATATTCTTGTTTTGGGAATTGATATGGATTGTGCATGGTTTATTGAGCTTGAGTTTCTTGATTAATCACTCTTTCCAAACTTTATTAGGATTTTTGATCCGAAAAAGTTTGGGGGGGGGGTGTGATTCGTGATTAATTTTTTGATTAATTGCTCATTTTCATGATTAATTTGATGATGTTCAATGACCATTTATGTTACATGAGGAGTTTTAAGTTGTGTTGTGTAGGAAAATTGATGAAACTGGCTTGAAAAAGGTGAAAAGAGATGAAAATTCGAAGTGGTGCAAAAAGGGCTTGGATTCGTGCACCCATAGGCATGGATTCGTGCACCCAGAAGCTCGGTTCGTGCGACGGCTCGCTGGTTCGGGCGACAGTGGTTCACACGAACGCTCGCACGAGTCCGGTTCGTGCGATGGCTTGCTGGCTCGAGCGACGACGGTCCACACGAACGCTCGCACGAGCCCAGTTCGTGTGGCCGTAGGCTTGGTTCGTGTGGCACCTTGTGAATCCGAATTTGACCAATTTTTGGTCCAACTTTGACCACACTTCCCTAGGTTTGTCCACTCACTCTTTGTCTTCATTTCCCACTTATTCCACACACAAACACACACTTCTCTCTTCACTCTTGCACTCCATATTCTCTCAACACCAAGAAGGAGAAAGTTGGAGAACATTTCCATATCTCAATTTCTACAATTTTTCTCATCAATTCCTTCCAAAGGTATGTTCTTTTAACTCTCCTCATTCTATTTCTTGCAATTTTATTGAAATTCCATGGTAGCATTGTCTAGAATGAGAAATTTAATTTTTAGAGTTCTTGAGCTTAGTTTAGGGATTTCTTTATTCTAGCTTAATTTTGAGCAATTGTTGATGAAATAATGCTACATTGTTGATGGGTAATCCATGGGGAACCCAATTGCATGCTAATTTTGTGAATTTTGGACTCAATTGATGATTGAATTTTTTAGTAGAGGAATAGTGACGAATATTTATGAATTTTAGGCTAAAATTGGATTGTCAAGTTATTGTTGTGCTATTTGTCAATGAGCATGAGTATATTGATGTTAGGTTGAGTTAATGATGTTGATTCACCTATGATTTTTTGCTTATTTGAGGTTTCATTGATATATGACATTGGCATGACTATAAGTGGCATGATTTTCTCAATTCTAGAATTAGACCCATTGTGTTAAATCCATTCAACTTAGTGAATGTAGATGTTAATGAATTGAATGTATTGTTCTTCCTTTGCTCATATATTCATATATCATGCTTTGAGCTTATTTTTCATATATCATGCTTTGAGCTTATTTCTTGTAGGATATGTCTAAGAGTCTTAAAGAGTGTGGAGAATCACCTACCCACTATGGATTGTTCTTTGAGGAGAAAAGGAGCTACTTTTTGAAATTTGCTCAAGTCTGTGGTATTGATTTCCAAGCGGGAAGATATTATGATAGGAGTTCCTTAGAGGAGTGTAACTTCGGGAATGACATTGAAGATTTGTTTGATAATATCGGATGGAGCGGATTGCTTGATCTTCAACATTTTGACTCATGCAAGGAGTTAAACATTGAATTCTTGAGCACACTCGAAGTGAGAGAAGTGGATGGAGTTCCGATTCGAGCAAGATTTCGGATCAAGAATGAGAGCTATGTCATGACAATGAATCAAATCAATGAAATTTTCGGGTGTGAAGAAAATGTTGAGAAAGGAAACTTCTATACATGGGAAAGGTTTACTAGAGCTCAAGAAATATGGAGAGGGATTAGTGATGATGAGAACTTCAATCCTCAATTTTCTAAGTCCTCTAGCCTTGTCAATCCTATCTTGTTTTGTGCTCACCGGATCATAGCAAACACGGTATTTGCTAGAGTCGAGCCGAATAGGGTGAGAAGTGATGACTTGTATATCTTGCATTCGATGCTCACTTCTAAAAAGGTGGACTTCGGGGCCTATCTTTTGAAGAATCTTAGTCAATAAAATGCACGGACTAATTGTGCTTATGGAGGACTAATTGCATTCATTCTTCAAAGGGCTAGTCCTTCACCCGAAAGGGAAGGTGCAATGGGCGCATTGATTGATGTTGCATATTTGATAAGGTCTAAGAAGTTTAAGAGGAAGTTGAAAGTTGTTTGTGTTGTAGGGCGGAATATTCATGACCTCTTTCCCTTACTTCAGTATGAGCTAATCACCATCAAGAAGAACGAGAATTTGAAGCTCGATACACCCGAGCACATTCACTTTAAGGAACAATTTCATCAAAGGATGAACAAAAGAGCAAGGGGTGCTTCAAGTTCTCAAGCAAGAGAAGAAGAACAAGTTGGGGAGGACGAGCCTATGCAAGAGGAAAACCCTTTCGAGCAAGAAGGATTTCGTGTGTTTGAAGGGTTGACATTCAATGAATGGGGGCATGAAGTTCAATCTTTGAGGATTGATGTTGGTGACCTTAAGAATGAGTATGCTGGTCCTCGTTCCGATGTCACGAGGCTCACTGACAATTATCATTCCCTTAACACTACCGCGGACTCCGTAAATAGGACCGTGAACACCATGAGCAATAACATGAATACCATGGGGACAAACATTGAGGAGATCTTGGAGGCACAATGAGCCATGATGCGGTGGCATATTGGTGAAGGGCATTTCACTTACCCAACGATGGACCCCCCTTCGTGAAGTGACGATTTATATCTAACTTCATAAGGATGGGTAACTCATTTTCTTCCCCTATCATGATTTCTATCCCCAATTTTTAGGATTTAAATTTTGGTTTGTAATGATATTTCTTTGATGATGGTGGTACTTCTTTTTAGGTAGCGTAGATCTCTTGGAATTTGTTATTGTGATTGATGATTGATGATTGATGGATTATTGATGGATTTGATCTTAGGAGTTATGATGCTTTTATTGATTATGCTTAATTCGTATGCATTGCTTGATATTGTCTTCACCTCTTTGCCAAACTTTTTAGACATATGGTCCAAAAAAGTTTGGGGGGGTGTGATCGTTTTGCCATTCTCTTCGCATTGCTATGTTTAGGTTGATTTTGAGTGCTTGTATGATGTTTTGACCATATGCTTATGAGTAGGCTTGTTTTGCTTGTTATTTTTGGTCATATTGTTGCTAAGCTTTGAGTAGTGTGGCATGAGATATGTCTATGATTGTGTGGATGAGTTGAAAGTTCATGTTGGATGTAGTAGAGTTATGGCTTGATTCTTATCTTGTCTTTTGTGCTATGATTTGATGATACTTGAGATTTTGATGATATGAGTATTTTTGATATGAGATGAGTCATGATCACCCTATACCCATGAGGTTTTGAGCCATTTATGCCCGTTTCAATCTTGAACGGATGACATTTTTCTTGATGTTAGTTGACATGTACATTTTACTCTAGAACTTGGCTTTAGTCTTGTTTAAGGCTACATTAGACATTGAATTCACATGATATGACTTGAGGCCATTTTTTATCTCTAATGAGCTACTTTGCCCTATGACCTTACCTTGATATTATTATCCATTGCTTACCATTTTGTGCCTTTAGACCTTTCCTTTTGGCTAACCTCACTTTAAGCCATTTTCCTTCCTTTTTGGAACTCTCTTGTCCCTATGATTAGTAGAGTGAAAAGAAGGAAGGAAGATTGGTGATATGATGAAGATTATGGTGGCCTAAAGTGGAAGATATGAAGAATTGTATGCATGGGTTGAAAATTTGTGAAAAAAGGCAAGTGCTAGCAAAACAAAAAAAAGTTGACTTTTGTTGAAAATATGGTCAAGTTGACCTTTGTTGTGAGTATGGCTAAAAGTTGCAAAAAAGGGAAGAATGATCTTGAAAGTGTGATTTTGAAGAGCACGAAGAATGTGCACAATTGCATGAAGATGTGAATGACTATTACTTGATTCCTTCTATGCTTTACTAATCATACTTAGTCACTCTAATCCATATCTATCCTTCCCTACCAAAGAGCCAACATTACAACCTTATGAAAGTCCTCAATGATTTGTGAATGATTTGTCATTTTAAGTGGTGGAGAATTTGAGACTTTAGCCAAGCTTATGGTAGTATTTGTATCATTGTGTGAAGATGGAGAGAACTTCAAACACTTGAGAGATGAGTTATACACTTCTTTGTGAGGATCATGACTTGTTGATTTGACAATTTGTTCATTGATTCGATTTTGATTGTTGATTTGATGAAATTGCATTTTAGACCTGTTTGATATTGAGCTATGATTTTATGGCATTTGATTGTGTGCTTGATGCTTCATCGATACAATTATTCCCCTATCTTATCGCTTCGTTGCTCGAGGTCGAGCAACAATCTAGTTTGGGGGTGTGATTAGGGTCATAATTGCATGTTTTTGTATTCATTTCTATATGGTTTTGATGTTCTTATGTTCATATTTGACCCTAAGATGGTATAAATTGTGCTATTAACCCTTTGTGGCTAGAAAGTTGTGATTATAGGTGAAAACGAGCAAAATGTGGAAGAGACGAGCAAGTTCGTAAAAGTTTAGAAAATTTGAATTGATCCAATGAAGACAAATGATATATCATGTCAAAGAGTTTGAAGAGAGGGTCACAACGGAAAAAGAATCGAGTCAATCAGAGCTCTAGAACTCAAGATATGGAGAAAATGAGAAAGTCGAGGATCGATCGCACAAGTCGAAGCCGGGCTCGAGCGACCACAGGCCAGACTCGTGCGACCATGGGCCACGTTCATGCGCCAAACCTCTGGTTCGGGCGACGACGAGCCGCACGAATGCTCACACGAGCCTGACTCGTGCGGCCACCTGCTGGCGATCGTGCGGTGGTTCGGCAAGCATCATTTTCAGGGGCAGTTTCATCTTTTCGCGCGTTTAATTAGGGGCATATTGGACCAAGCATTGTGGGCACTATAAATACTCTAAAGATCAGATATTGAAGGGGATCCAAGTCATAATCCAAGACACTTTAGTTCAATTCTTAGATTAGAGAGAGAGAGAGGTAGTTACTTGGAGGTTTCTTAAGAGTTCTTCTCACAAATTCTTAGATAACTTTTGATATACCGTAGTGATCGTCGATCCGTTTATTCCTGCATGCTCGTCTGGTTGTAGGCTACATTCTCACCGATCAAATTTCAATTTCCTTTGTCGGATTTCAATTTAGCATTTTAGAGGTAAATTGTATCTTTTCAATTATCATTGTAATAGGTAAATTTCTTTACATTTCTTTATTAATGATGAATGTTCTTAGCATAATTGTTCTTATGATTACTCAATTAGCCATGAGCTAATTTCTTTATGTGTTAGTGTATGATGCCTATGGAGTAGTGTAGTGATATGTTGATCTTTTGAATGATTTGAATTGTTGTATGATCAATTCTCTAATTGGAAGGTTTGTATGAATGCTTGCATGTGTAGATGATAATAGGGCCATTAGGGAGTTAGTCTCTTGCGAAAGTAGAGCTTATTTCCTAAATTCTCTTGTATTAAGGCCAATGCATATCAAGTGTTTGATGAAATTCCTAAGATAGTGAGAATTATCTCTTGTGAATTAGATGAACAATTAGGGGCTTTGATATGTATTAGGGAAACCTCTTGCATGTTAGAGTGGCTTGTCCATTGATTATACACAATCTCATTGAATGATAAAGTGATACTTCACTCACGAAACATAAGATAGTACACTAGCACATTCCCTCACATTTGCTCACTTTGCGAACACAAGGTGATAGGTAGTTTGCTCTTTTGACAAATTAGTAGACGATAGATAGCCGTCCCTTTAATTGCTTTGTTAGTTAGCCAATTGAAACAACGAACTATCATACAAATCCTCGTCTCCTTTGGGTTTGATATATATATATTAAAACTTGGTCAAGCTTACCACGCTCATAGCGAACACGTACACTTGCGTGATGACTCATTTACACCGAACACCAAACGAGGGTTTGGACCCAGCAACCTACAAGCTTGGAGAGGAAGAGAAGTTTTTGAACACCATAACAAAGACGAGGGAGCAATATGTCACAACTTTCAACAAGAAACTCCTCAAGCCTGAATTTGTGGTTCTAGCAGAGATTGTTGGGAAATGCGTCTTAGCCGACCAAGGAAGCATTGAGCAAGCGAGCAAGATAAAGCTCAGGTTGATGGCAGTCTTAGCCAACCAAGGAAGCATTGTGCAAGCGAGCAAGATAAAGCTCAGGTTGATGGCAGCCATTGTAGACACCACAGACAGAGTGAAGTTCAACTGGCATCAGTTCTTCATCTCTAATCTCAAGGAGGAGAGGAGCAAACTGAAGGTGATCAAAGGGAGGATGTTGATTGAGCACAAGTTGTGCTATGCCTCAAGGGTGTCTCTCATCATTGAGGCACTGAATCTGAAGTACAACTTCCCTGATACAAGATCTTGGAACAAGGCCAAGATTTTGTTTAACTCTGAGAAGCTCCTGGAGAAAATGAAGGTTGTGACACAAACTGATGAAGCAAGAGGGAACAGGCCACTGTCCCTGAAGAGTTAGGTGAGGACAGTCCACCTTTGAACCTCAAGAAGAGGGCCTTAAGCCCAGTGAGAAGATGAAGTCACATAAGGAAGAGGAGTTGGAGAAGAAAAAGAGGAGGTTGGTGAAGAAAGCCTTCATTGAAAGCAGGGCAGTAAGCAGCAGCTCTGAGACTTCCACTCATTCATCTGCTGAGAAGTCTGCTGAGGAAGAGGATGAAGGGATGAATTCTCCTATTCATTTACTTGCTACCACTGCCCTTAAGGGGATTGAGGAAGCTGAAGAGGAGGAAGAGGAGACATCAGAGGTGTCTGATGAAGAAAGTACTGAAGAGACAGTAGAGGAAAGAGGAGGACAAGAAGCCTCAGAGGACTCTCAAAAGTCCACTGAGGTAGCCAAAATTACACCCCCTGAACCGACAACTGAAAACCCCACTGAAGGCTCTCAACATCTTGAAAGTGTAACCAAAGAACAACCCACTGTCCCACAGGCTAGTGAAGCTTTGCCTTCAATGGAAGTAGCTGATGAGGAGGAGATCCAGTACACATACTTTGACTCTCTGAAGGAGGAGGCTAGCTATGAATTGGAGCAACTATACCCTGCCTTAAATTCCCATCCCACCCTCAAGGAGATGTTTGAGACGGTGAGGCTACTTGTCAAGCTCAAGGATGCCTACTTATATGAGCTTTTGGAGGCTGTGAAGGGACAAGGTGAAAGTTTCTGGAGAAAGGAGGAGAAGGAAATACTTGAGTTTGCTCAAGTGAGGCAAGTCAGTGTACTGATGCAGAAGTGGGAATTTGGCAAGCTTGTTGCCAAAAATCTAGTTGATGCAAGGCTGATAGAGGGGCCCACGGAAAAATCCACTGAGGATCAGGGAAAAGATGGAAATGATGGAGGAGCCAATCCTACTGAGGAGGGTCAGGCTGGTGTGAATCCGGGGATGAATCAGGCTGCTGGAACTCAGGGCACTGAGGGTCAGGATAGTGAGAAGCAACCTGAGTCACAGGGGACTCAGACTGAAGTGGTGCCCTTCCCTGATGTGACACCAGTGGCTCAGATCGAAGGAGTAATTCAGACTGCTATACAGGCTGTTGTGGAACCCAAGTCTGAAGGAAGAGAGTTGGCAAGCCTGACTGATAAGATGGGGAATCTTGAAATCCTGATGGAAGAACAGTCCATTGAAGCTGCTGTGCTGGATGAGCACTTGGATCAGGTACAGGATTCAAACTTAACACTTATCACTAACCTGTTAAGCAATGTGGACAGAATGGAGATGCACCTATCCAAGGAACTCAATGATCTCAAAGCAAGTGTGAATCAAGAGAGGCAAGCCCATGCACAAGCCTTGATAGCAGTCAGACAGGAGAACTTGGAGGAAAGAGAGTGGTTGATTCAGGCTACCATCACTGCAATGGCAGGTGGCCTAATGGAGAAGATGAATGGGTATATCAGACAAAGGGAAGAGGCCCTGAAGGCAGAGACAGAAACCCAAGTGAGGCAGGCACTCTCAGTTCTCCCCACTCAGGCGGCCACGAATCTGATCATTGAGGAGAAGTTAAAGCCATTTACTGACTTCGGAGTAAATGCTGCTTTTCATCTGAGGGCCCTGAATGAGGAAACGGAGCACTACCTCACCCACCTGTGAGTTGTAGAGCAGGACACTGCAAAATATTCCATTGCTCTTGCTGAACTCTCCACCAGAGTTAGCAAGAAGGGGGAAGAAGGACAGGTCAGGCCACTGGGTGGCCCATCTTTGGGAAAGAAGACTGACCCTGAGAAAGTTATGGCAGATGTCAGGCAGGAGATTGACAACCTTGTGAAGGATAGGGAGCAGGCCACTGCTGGTGAGAAAAAGAAGGGTAAGGCTGATATAGGAAGGGAAACCAGCCTGTCTAAAGCCAAAGATCAAATTTTGAGAGAAAAAAGGCAGAGGAGTGAACAGAGGAATGGAAGTGTGTCAGGAACCCAGTCTACCAAGAGGAGAAGAGTCATGATTGATCAGGGAGAGGAGGAAGTCTGGGAACTCCCAGTTGAAATCCCCAACTCAATGCCTCACTTGTACCAAAACAACCAGAGAAGGTGCAGTCCACTGAGGATCTTTTCAGGCCAAACTCAGCTCACTGGCCCAGGCAGTTAAAGAAGGGAAGACTCTTGATCAGTACAACTTGGAGAAGATGTAGGAGAAACAATGACTGATTGAGAGTGGCCAATTGATGAAGCCCCCACCACCAAGGAAGCCCAGAAACTCATACTGGAGGTTGAAGGCAAGAAGAAGCTAGGCTCAGGCTAGTGAGCCCATTGCAAAGTTCCCTCACATAGATCCTTGGGTTCCTAAGGAGATCAATGACTCCTGGGAGAAAGCCAAGAGGGAGTTTGTGTACTCCTTCTATGTGACAGGAGAGTTCGCTGGAGTGGAGGCTGATGAAGTATTTCATCAGAAAATGGTGGAGAACTGACCTGAATTGTATCCCAGGATCCTGAACTCATGGGAGGAGCACAGTGGAGGTGATCCTTTCAAAGCTCCTGGTCCCATTCTCTTCATTCCCCCAATGGATTCCAGTGGAGAGGTAAGGATGCAAGACATTTTGAATGAATGACTGGTGGTGTGTGATCAGCTTGGCTTAAGGGGACACAACAAGGAGATGATGGAGAGAAAGATGGAACTGAAAAAGAGTGTTTGCTCAGTATGGAGTGGAGCCGACATTTGGGAGCCTGTAAGGCTAAGTTCACTGATGAAGGAAGCAAGGGAAGATGGCAGCTTTAATATTTCTTTTGGTTTATTTTTGTTTGGGCAGAACAATTTATTGATTACAGTGGAACTTTGTAAACTGTAATCAATTCTCTGATCAATGAAATTTCTATCTCTTTAAGCCTAAGATAATATCTCATTATCTGCTAGGCCTATGCACTTTACTATAAAATGCTTAACTAACCTGCATGTACTTGCTCAAGGGGAATCTCTGAAAATAAATTTTTTGCTAAGTAAAAGTCTCCTGATAAAAAGCTAATCAGGATAAGTCTTTGTTCTTATCAAAAAGGGGGAAATTGTTGGGAAATGACTTGTAAAATGTTTTGATAAAATCCCAAAGACTCCCCTGATGTATTAATGTATCTCTAAAGACTTAGGAAGCCAAGAGGGAGTTTGTGTACTCCTTCTATGTGACAGGAGAGTTCGCTGGAGTGGTGGCTGATGCAGTATTTCATCAGAAAATGGTGGAGAACTAGCCTGAACTGTATCCCAAGATTCTGAACTCATAGGAGGAGCACAGTGGAGGTGATCCTTTCAAAGCTCCTGGTCCCATTCTCTTCATGCCCCCAATGGATGCCAGTGGAGAGGTAAGGATGCAAGACATTTTGAATGAATGGCTGGTGGTGTGTGATCAGCTTAGCTTAAGGAGACACAGCAAGGAGATGATGGAGAGAAAGATGGAACTGAAAATGAGCGTGTTTGCTCAATATGGAGTGGAGCCGACATTTGGGAGCCTGTAAGGCTAAGTTCACTGATGAAGGAAGCAAGGGAAGATGAAAGCTTTAATATTTCTTTTGGTTTATTTTTGTTTGGCAGGATAATTTATTGATTACAGTAGAACTTTGTAAACTGTAATCAATTCTCTGATCATTGAAATTTCTATCTCTTTGAGCCCAAGATAATATCTCATTATCTGCTAGGCCTATGCGCTTTACTATAAAATGCTTAACTAACCTGCAGGTACTTGCTCATGGGGAATCTCTAAAAATAAAACTTTTGCTAAGTAAAAGTCTCCTAATAAAAGGCTAATAAGGATAAGTCTTTGTTCTTATCAAAAAGGGGGAAATTGTTGGGAAATGAATTGTAAAATGTTTTGATAAAATCCCAATGACTCCCCTGATGTATTAATGTATCTCTAAAGACTTAGGAATCTAGGCCAAAGTGGCTACGATAAAAACTTAGAATATTAGTTTGTGAACTGACATGCCACTTTGTTGAAAACTAGTCTGATGTATAGAAACTAGCCTGATGAAGGATTAGGAGATACACCAACTGTCTGAAGAATACACCCCAGAAGACTAAGTCCAAGCAGCCTGAAAGGACTCCCCTGAAGACAAGTAACCTGATGCATTAATTGCCTTCAGCATTTATGAAGGAAGCAGCCAACACATAAATGAAGTGTTAAATGCAGCAAAGAGAATGTTCCAAGTCACCTGATGAAAAGACAGAAGACTTCAATGCAACCGTTAGGACTGGACTGAGGAACAATTAATACAGACCAATGAGAAGCTGCCACCTATGTACGGACCTGACATAGAGACTGACCTATCAGTACCAAGTTTAGAACAACCAACAACCTAGGATTGCACAGTTTTCAAAGGCGGCTGCATTAACTCTAAGAAGACATTTAATGAGCCATCAACCATTAATGCTTGAGAGTTGACCATCCAAAATCTGAAGAAGATCTTTTGAACGTTGGACTGCTACATTTTCACAGATTTGACCATCCAAAATCTGAGGAAAATCTTGATGAAAGTTGGTACACCAAAATAGCTTAAATTTAAAACTATCTCTCCAATGGATAGTCTTTCAAATTTAAGTCTATAAATACAAGAGTTGAAGAAGAAGCTAAATACGGGAAACTAACAAGCTCAACTGATAATCTGAAAAACTTATACACTCAAGGACTCGAAATCACTCTAGTTTCCCAAGTGCTTACATTGCTTAGATCTTATTCTTGTATTTAGGCTTACACTGTAATATCTTAGAAGCCTACTGAGATAACCCAATCTAGATATTGTCCATCATTGTAAAGGGTTATCTCAACCTTAGTTGGAAAACTCAAAACCTTAGACCAAGATAGGTTCAAGGTTGTGAGTGGTAAGAAAGTAAGCTGAGGAGTGTCTCAGTCTGAAATCTGAGAGGACTAGGACTCAGTGAAATTCCTCGAGATCAAGAGGAGCTATTCTTGATTAGTGCACCTTGGCACTCTAAAACAAGGAATTCCTGTGGTTAAGGAATTCTCCTGTTAAATCAGGAAAAGTGGATGTAGGAGAGTTTAACTCCGAACCACTATAAATCCCTGTGTCTCTTGTGCTTTTGTGTGAGTTAAATTACTTCAAGAGTTTTATAAATAATCCGCTGCACAACTCAACTGATCAAATCCTCAGGCTACTTTTCAGGCGACCATCAAGTCCACTGATACTTTAGAAGTAGTCTGTGCTTTTAAGAAAGTCTACTGAAAACTGATCTTTGAAAAATCTGTACTTACAGGTGTATTCCTCCCCATACACCTGTCTTTGTCTGTTCGGGACCAACAAGTCTCATTTATCTTTTTTTTATTAAAAAAAAAAAATTTATACTGAGCATAGAGAATTTAGATTATGATCACCCATGGTTTATTGTGTCGTTCTTTGAATTTGAAATTTAAAAGATTTCTAATGCTACTCCTTAATTATCATTAAGTCAGTAGTATCTATAATGGAGATAAAAAGTTTTCTGATATGAGAGGCAAACTTAATAAACTCATCAATTTTTTTGTAAAATTCAGAGTTGATCATTCCTTTTATCAAACGAGGAATTTGATATATCCAACGACGATCAGGGAGTTGCATCAAATTCAAATTAAGAATACATCACATTAGAATTATAATAAAATTCGGCAGAATTTCGACTGTAAACAAGCATATTCAATTTTATAAAACAAAAAATCCACTATAATCATACATCAATTACACTAAATATATCAAACATATATGTAATTTACAACCAAATTCTAACAAAATTGAGACTAATCTCCAATAAAAATAGATATATCCACAAACAATTAATGTACAATAAATAATGTTAAACTTACCACCAATTCAACACACAAATATGCTTTATCTAACATTTATTTTTTATTAGGGTCATAATTGCATTATTTTGCTATCATTTCTACATGATTTTGATGAGGTTGTGTTCGTATTTGACCCTATTATGCTATATATTGAGTATATGACCCTTGTTGGCTAGAAAGTTGTGTTTATAGGTGGGAACGAGCAAAACGGTAAAGAAACGAGCAAGTTCGATAAAAGTCAGGATTTCTGAAGTCAAGCCAATTGGTGCAAATGATATTCCATGTTGAAGAGTTCGAAGAGAGGGTCACAATGGAAAAAAATCGAGTCAATCGGAGCTCTAGAACTCAAGATATTATGAAAATGAGAAGTTGAGAATCAACCGGCAAGGAAATACTCTTGGTCGACACTTGAGCCCACTTGGTCGACAGAGGAGAGGCCTTGGTCGCGTGATGTGCAAAATTTTGGATTTTCATGGGCAAAGTCGTCTTTTGCGCGTTTAAATGAAGGGTATCTTGGTAAATGCATGGAGGGTACTATAAGTACTTCAAACTCAGATTTCCAAGGACACTTTTCTCATAATTCCTCACTCTCTTAGATTCTTAGAAATTAGGGAAAGTTGCCATTTGGGTTTATTAGATTTCTTCACACGATTTTGTCGATTACTTTTGATCCACTGTACGGATCATTGATCCGTTTATTCTTGTACTCTCGTGGCATTAAGAGCTACGTTTTGACCGATTGAATTGTAATTTCTATTGGCAGATCATTTGGTAGATTTTCAAGGTAGTGAATAGCTTTACCATTTCTCTTGTAATAGGTAAGAATTTGCAATTTCTATTCAATTTCATTGATATGATGATTGTAGTAAGCTTAATTGTACATTTGTTACCCAAATTAGCCATGGGCTAATACTCTTATGCATTGGTGTATGATTCCTATGGAGTAATATGGTGCTATTGTTGATCTTATGAAGGATATGAGATGTTGGATGATTAATTCTCTACATGTTTAATATGAATGAATGTTTGGTATGCTTAATTGATTGTTTAGGCCACTAGGCCAGAATTAGCAATACATGAGAATTGAGCCTTTCCCTTAATTGTTCTTGTTATAAGGCCATGCATGCTACGTGTTTGATGAAATTCCTAGGACAATGAGAGTTGCTCTTAGTGAATAGGAACCAGAATTAGAGCTTTAAAGTGTTATTAGGGAAACCTTTGCACCTTAATGAGGTCTTGCCTAATTGATTGTCCAATTGATCATTCATGACTAAGTGATATGAACACCATATGAAACATTGGATAGTACACTAATGCATGTTCTACAACACTTGCTCACTCTTGCAAAAAGGTGATAGGTAGTTTACTATTCTTGACAAGCTTAGTAGATAAGAAACCATTCCCTTTTATTGCTTTCTTGAGTTTCAATTTTTATACAACATACATACTTTGCAATCTCCCATCTCCATGTGTTCGATATTAAACTTGGTTACCTTACTACTCCTACTACGACCACATGCACTTGCGTGTGACACAATTTAGGCAAATAATTTTATTAAACAACTAAACTTTATTCAACAATAAAAATTGAACGGTAAAAATATACGGTCAAATTGAAGCAACGAGCACAATGTGACAATTGACCCGAACTATTGCAACCAACACGTTGAAATAGTACTCCTTCATATTTGACAGGTTTTTAAAAAATGAGGGGTTATTTTTCCGCGAATGAAAATGAAAGAGAAGAGCAAAAGCTATTGTATATTCGTAAATTTGCCACCACATTTTTAAATTAGCGACCGCCCAGATGGTTGCTAAATATAAATATCGAATCGGGTAATTATTGACCACCTACCCGCCTTCAAATTCAATATTTAGCGACCGGCAAGGTGGTTGCTAATATAAAAATAAATAGCGACCGCCAAAATCGGTCGCTAATTTGTCAAAATACAAGTTTAGCGATTGACATACGGAGGTCGCTAATTTATTTTGATATTAGCGACCGTCGACGGTGACTAATCGGTCGCAACATTCTCTTTTTTGACCTAGAGTCAACGTCGGTCGCTAATTACATATTTAGCTATCGATTTTAAGGCGGTCGCTAATTCGCGCATTTTTTATAGTGGTAGATGTCAACAATTTAGATATATGTGAACTAAACTAGTTGTTTATTAGGTAGAAAAATGAAGTGTGTATATGTAAATTGTATTAGGATTAGGTATATGCACTTTCTTCAGTGTGCTCCATTAGAAGATTTATGCAGTGTGTCTTACTTAGGTTTATTATTTATTGTTTATGCAATGTGTAAAGTCAATGTGTATAGTGTTTAAGGTTTAAGTTGTTTGTGTAATTTTCAAGGTTTATCTTGGGAAATCCCTTATGTTTTGATGACATTAAAACCAGCTGACCTTGGGAAGTCAGCTGGCGTCAGATCAGATCGGACGAGGATGGTTAGCTGTGGAAAGTCAGCTGAGGTGAAAGTCATCAGCTGAGTCAGGTAAGCTGATGTCAGGTCAGATGATGTCAGATCAGCTGAGGTGCAGAAATCAGACGAGGTCATATTAGCAGAGGAGCACCCAGATCAGCTGAGACACGTTCAGGACAGCTATGACTCAACATACCAGCTGAGCCTTGAACATATCAGACGAGGACCACCAGCAGCAACTAAGGTCGTCTGAAGCAGTTGCTTAGAAGTTCTATTTACAGAAAGTCAATCATGTCAAGAGGACAAGATCACAGCAATGGCTAGATTATTTCCAGAATCATAGGCAATCAATCATGTCAAATTAGATTGAAGATCAAACCAAGATGGAAAGATATCAACCTGGAAATCAAGAATCAATCAATCACTCTGATTGATTGATTACATATTTATAGGGATTTCAAATCCTAGTCAACTCTAACGGCTAGTTTTTGTTACCTATAAATATGAGTACAAGAGAGAAAAATCACAACGTTCCTACGCACGATTACACTAGCAGATAGGCTGCACTTTTTCCTCTGTACACAAACACACTCATATACTTTATTATTCTTTTGTAAGACTTTGTAGAAGTCATTCAGTTAGTTGCAAGACTGTTTGCACTAACAAGTTGTAAGAGAGTATTCTCTCAAAGGTTGTAAGGTTGTGAGTTAGTAAGTGAGTAAGAGGGCCCCTCAACTCAAAGTTGGATTGAGGAGAGTGGATGTAGAGCAGTTGGTCCGAACAACTATAAATCTCGTGTTTTTATTTCCTTTACTTTATTGCTCTAACTTGTTGCACTAATTAAAAGGATTTAACTAAAAACATTTCCGCACACTAAAATCACTGCGCACTCAGCTGATTGTATAGTCAGCTGTTTTCAAAACAAGGAAACTCAAAGTCTTCTTTTGGGACCAACAAGTGGTATCAGAGCTGTGTGTCCTAACGAACACAGCGTGAGAAGCTTTAGGTGGTCACCAGGGCAGATCCAAATCCTTTTTGAAAAATCATTGTGTGTTATTTCTCCTAACACATTTTGCAGGAATTATATCTTACAACCCTGATGTGAATTTTGAAGAGGAGATGAACAAGATTATTCAAGATTTTGAAGAATACATCTCCACTGCTGATTCACCACCATCAGAGGATTTTTGCTCATGGCAAACACAAAAGAGGTAGAAGCTAAATCCCCCTCTGTCAGCTCATCTTGCTTTTCTACCAATTCTATGGAGTCTGAGATGCGAAAGCTGCTCTCAGATCTCCAATCCTCTCTAAGTGTCTGTGTTAAACTAGAAGAGGAGAACTCAAGGCTAAAAGCTGAAGTCTCTCAGCTGACCCTCGAGAAAGGTCAGTCTGCTGATCTATCAGCTGAACCCACTTCCTCACAGACTCAAGAGTCAGAAGACTTAAGAATCAAATGTGTGGAATAGGAACAGTTGGTAGCTACGCTGCTGGCTGAAAATCTAGGGTTGGAAGAGGAACACAAGCTATTAAAGGCTAAGTTCGATGAACTCTTCAAGCAGCATACACAGACCAAAGAAATGAGGATCAGCTCAAGTTGAAATTGGATCAGCTGACCAATGCACATAATGAAATGTCATCTATAGCTGCTTCCTCTCAACAAGAGCATGACAAAAGAGGTGTTGACTTCCCTAAGTCCTCTAAAGGGAAGAAAAAGGCACAGGTTCAGGGAGCTAATAATAAGGAAAAAGGGAAGAATCAGATGAGGAGGGATCAGCCTGGACCATCCCAGAAGGGCAAGTCCAAGCAGAACCCTTCTCCACCCTCTGTCACATTTAAAGTACCACCCAAACCTACAAAATCAGCTAAGGCTGTTATCTATGAGTCATTCAAAGGCTCCAGCAGGACTTATCCTTATAATCAGATCACCAGACCTGGTGTTCTAAGACATCCTCCTAAGAGAAACCCTCTGAAGGATATTGTCTTTGTTGATAAATATGGGAGATGGATAAGGTCTCCTAAGCCTCATAAGGATGACCTATTCCTATGGATCCCTAAAGAACTGCCTCCTGACCCTCCAGGACCCAGTAGGGTACCTATTGCCTGATTTCATTTTCAGGTACACACCAGCTCAGGAGATCAGACAAAAAGCTGATACAGATGAGAAGATGATCATATCAGATAAGCTGAGTGTGATGAACAGATCCAAACGCAAACATCTACCCAATTAAGGGGGAAGGCTTACAGTTAGGTGGAAAATTAGCTGAGATGTGTGTAAGGGGGAACATCAGCTGAGGTAACCAGCTGACCTCAGAGGCAGCTGATCAGTTGATCTCACATGCACAGACGACTCTTGCACATTAGAAGACTTTCCTAAGAAGTGTCATGTAGTCTGCAGTTCAGAAAGGCACTCAAAAATTACTCCAGATGATTTTTGATAATTTTCAAAGAAAGAAAATCATCCGTTAGAGCTGTCAGACGATGGAATTTTGATCCTGGACATCATAATGGCGATTCCGAGCCAGGTGCTGAAAGATATGCCAATTTTGACTCCCGTCGACAATCTCTACTGGTAGCCAAGTATTCGTCTACAAGATGTCCCACATATATTTTTCAAGAAGAAATAAGATGGTATTTGATCAAGGGGGAACATCAGATGAGTTTAGGCAAGCCAGCTGATTGGAGGAATATCAAATTTTCCTCGGGTTTTAATATCATCAAAAAGGGGGAAATTGTTGGGAAATCCCTTATGTTTTGATGACATTAAAACCAGCTGACCTTAGGAAGTCAGCTGGTGTCAGATCAGATCAGACGAGGATGGTCAGCTGCGGAAAGTCAGCTGAGGTGAAAGTCATCAGCTGAGTCAGGTCAGCTGGTGTCAGGTCAGCTGATGTCAGATCAGCTGAGGTCAGACCAGCTGAGGTGCAGAAATCAGACGAGGTCATATCAGCAGAGGAGCACCCAGATCAGCTGAGACACGTTCAGGACAGCTATGACTCAACATACCAGCTGAGCCCTGAACATATCAGACGAGGACCACCAGCAGCAGCTGAGGTTGTCTGAAGCAGTTGCTTAGAAGTTCTATTTACAGAAAATCAATCATGTCAAGAGGACAAGATCACAACAACGGCTAGATGATTTCCAGAATCATAGGCAATCAATCAAGTCAAATTAGATTGAAGATCAAGCCAAGATGGAAAGATATCAACCTGGAAATCAAGAATCAATCAATCACTCTGATAGATTGATAACATATTTATAGGGATTTCAAATCCTAGTCAACTCTAACGGCTAGTTTTTGTTACCTATAAATATGAGTACAAGAGAGAAAAATCACAACGTTCCTACGCACGATTACACTAGCAGATAGGCTGCACTTTTTCATCTGTACACAAACACACTCATATACTTTATTATTCTTTTGTAAGACTTTGTAGAAGTCATTCAGT
The DNA here is from genome assembly GCA_026898435.1 of Prunella vulgaris. Taxonomy (NCBI): domain Eukaryota; kingdom Viridiplantae; phylum Streptophyta; class Magnoliopsida; order Lamiales; family Lamiaceae; genus Prunella; species Prunella vulgaris. Next base: position 193,626 of record JAPKLY010000192.1, read on the forward strand.
TAGTTGCAAGGTTGTTTGCACTAACAAGTTGTAAGAGAGTTTTCTCTCAAAGGTTGTAAGGTTGTGAGTTAGTAAGTGAGTAAGAGAGCCCCTCAACTCCAAGTTGGATTGAGGAGAGTTGATGTAGGACAGTTGGTCCGAACCACTATAAATCTCGTGTTTTTATTTCCTTTACTTTATTGCTCTAACTTGCTGCACTAATTAAAGGATTTAACTAAAAATGTTTCCGCACACTAAAATCACTGCGCATTCAGCTGATTGTATAGTCAGCTGTTTTCAAAACAAGAAGACTCAAAGTCTTCTTTAGGGACCAACAGTTTATGCAGTGTGTATATGATTTATTTTATTGTTTGTAGTGTGTATTAGGTGTTTCATCATTTATAAAGGTTTATGCAGTGTCAGTGTGTGTAAGTTATAAGTTTTATGTAGTGTGTATCATGTATTTCAGTGTGTATAATGTCTAATTTCAGAATGGTTATCTTTTTTCCGTAGAGTTTATGCTCTTGCCAGATCTTGTGTCATTCCCTGTATGATCATGAAATGTTTGTACACTCTTTGTGCTTTTTAAGAATGGTTTGTTGAGCTGTTTAAGCGGAAGATTGATCACTTCTTACAAGAGGTTTCACTTTCGACTCACTTGGTTGTTGTTTAGATGAAGGCACATGTACTAACTTCTTCTTTTCTAGACCCTTGTTGGTCACAGCGCTTGCGATTTTATTATGTTTTGTATAAATTGATTCGGGTGGAATTTGTTGTTTAGCACCGTACTTGCAGAAATTATGGCAAGAGCCTATTGAAGCACTGAGATAATTTGGAATCGACAATGGTTCACTAATCTTGATGATTCCATTGCTTGCTGAGAATCTCCTTGAAGGCCTGATTTTGGATTTATTTTCTCCAGATTCATAGGAAAAACAATCGCCATTTTAATCGTATCGGAAGAACATTAGGACAAGTAATTCTGCAGACAAAAAAGGGATCAAAGGGTCTATAATATGTAATAGATTGTTTAATTATGTGAAAAGTAATTATGTATCTTGTTATTTTCCATGTCTAGCACGTTTTATAGAAGATTTTCATCTTCAACTTCTTTCTATCCACATTTATATATAAATGAGCTTGTGGTATAACCTTACCTATTTTTGAAATGGTTAATTAATGAAAAAAATGGGGCATAAACGAATTTGTAAGATCTCCTATATCAGTTCATTTGTCATCTCATATCATTAAATTAATGACATTGCTAATGGCACAAGCTTAAAAATGATGAAATATAAAATGTAATGAGAGCCTAATTTTTCAAGAAAAATAGAAAACCAAGAAAATGTAATAGCACCCTAATGAACGTGTGGCATACGGTTTGAGTAAGAACATTTGAACATCTTTGATATCAAGAGATATGTAGAAATTGCAGCAGGTTTTATTGGGTGATAACTATAAATTTTAATCCTCTGTAATGGGTTTAGGGCCGACATGCCATAGAGGGGAATTATTGCTAAATATGTGTTAAAATTTTCAAGTTTAAATGTGTGCTATTATTGACTATAAAACGAGAGAAACCAAATTTACGTGACAATTTCTAGGCTACCAAAGACTATATATATAATGTATCTTACTTACGATTTCATACCAAACAAAAGCAATTGATTCCCGTCTGAGCTACCGAACTATAGGAATCATTTTTTTGTCAACATCAAACAACCGTTTCTCATGGCCCGTCTTGACCCTTTTCTATATAACGGCTATCAAACGAGCCCTAAGTAAATAATTAAGATACCTATACAATTAGAAGTACACAATTTTCTAGACAATCCAGTCCACTACAGAATTTTTTGTTGGAAATTCCACGGGAAAATTTTAACTAACGATATCAACTAATTTTCGTAATTATGGATAAAGGTAAAATATAATTTTTTGTTCTTTAATTTTTATTGAATTTATTTTTCCTTCTCTTAAATTTTGAATTTTGAATTTATTCTTTTAATTTACAAAAAATATAATTTTGTTCCTATAACCGATTGGGCGATCAAGTACTATAACAAGTCACATAATCAAAATCATAATTTTTTGTAAGTTGAAAGATTAAATATAAAATTCAAAATTTAAGTGGACGAAAAATAAGTAAATGAAATTTAAAGGATAAAAAATATATTTTTTCTAAAATCTCGTATGAATCCAAACTCTATTTTCCATATATATATATATTCTCTAAGGAGTATAGTTATATAACTTTGTAGTTAGCTCAGACTCTGAAGTCTTCCCCAAAGTATTTTCACTAGCATTAATTAAAGAAAATATTGAATAGGCACATCATAGGAGAAGAAGTTGGACTTTTTATTGTCTGTATTTTGGAAATAATAAAAGATGATGACCCAGAGATAATAATCTCTGAACCCATCCCCAGCAATTAATAGTTGTCGTGCGCTGATTGATGGCATTTTCAATAATCACATAATGATTGTTTGTAAATAAAATCAATAACAATTTAATAAAGTAACTATAGAGATATTTGGTTGATAAAAATAAAATGTTGCCGGTATTGTTTTTTTAATTTTTATTATATGCATTATAAATTTGCACAATAAAATAGAAATATAGACATTCATATTAGTTTGGGGGGGGGTCATCTGGAAGAGAAATTTAGGAAAAAGTAAGAGAAGAAGCCAAAACTAATTAAGATGAGATTCAAACCTCACTGTTTTTTTTTTCTTTGTGGGTGTGAAATGTTAAAAAAATTGAATGAACCACCATAATTTAAGGTTCATGTGTTAAACATTAGGGATGTGCAACACGAAATTAAGTTCCTTAGATTTCACTTGCCAGCCTATTAGTTTTATATTAAAATGAAAGGTGGTGAACTCTTGGGGTAAATGGTGGAGATCGATTGGAGACCAAATGTGTTCCATAATGTTCAAAGGGATAACAACAACTCTTGTGGAAATAAAAAGGACAAAGACATTAAATCTCTGTTCTTTTTCCCTGGGCCAGATTGAAAGACTGAGTCTTCACTAATTACAATATTTTGTGAAAAGAGTGTTTGCTAATTAAAAATTTGTGGACAAAGTCTTATTTTTGTGATGCGTTACTAGTCTTGTATGCATCAGGTGCACCGTACATCTCAAGGGTATTGTTAATAAGTTACACAAAATACTTTTGAAAAGTCACACATGTTATTACTGAAATGTTTATTTTTAATTGTGTAACTTTCAGTAATAATACGTGTGACTTTTCAATAATAAATTGTATAACTTTTTTTAAAAACACACTTGAGTTGTACGGTGCTTGATGCACAAAGACTTACTCTTTTGTGATTGTCACTATCATCAAATTAAAAAAATGCACAATAAGATCTCTTTTCAATATTTCAAGTTCAAACACGTAGATCGCTCGCGTGACACTTTTTAAATATTTATATAAATATGAAATTTATGATTGACCTACTTATTTTATTTATAAAGATTTGTTTAATGCATTAAAATACAATTCTAAATTAGTATATGTTGAATCATTAATTAATAAGAAAAAATTGTATAAATTTTCTAAAATTAAGATAAAGGATAGCATTACTTTGTCCCCAAGTTTAACTTTTATCAATTTTGGTACCTCAATCTTGTGTAACGAGAGATTGATCAAGCTGCTTAAGTTACCTATGGTACCCTTAATTTTGCAACGAGGAAGAAAATTTTCCCAATACATAAAAATACATTCTTTTAATTTCAATTTAAAGAAGAACACCCAAGGAAACAAGAATATTAAAGCCAAGAAAAGCACACCGAAATTACGACGGCCATATGATATTGTGCATAGAGTTGTACTATGATGTGCATACTTTGTGGTGGGAGAAATCCTAGCAGTCCCTGCCTTGGAGGCGAGCTGCGCTCAAGTCCACTCGTTCGCTCGATTAAAGGCATAGTTGCGTGCCGCCCGTGGCGCTGAAGCTAGATATTGGGTTTAAAGGAATTGATTGTACTACTCATACCAACAAGGTGCATCTTCTTTTCTGGTGCCCATTGTGAAAGAACTCTAAAGTTAAGCGTGCTTGGCTTGGAGCAATTTCATTATGGGTGACCCCCTGGGAAGTTCTCAGGGTGCGTGCCAGTGAGGACATAAGCACGCTAGAAAAGACCCGTGTTGGTTTGCGAGGATAGTACATCAGTTCTACTCAACGCAGCCGATCCTACAATTGGTATCAGAGCAGGGGTTCATAGAACCACTGCCTTGATATATCAATTGAGTGGTCATTTGAACTGATCTAACTTATATCTCTTAAAATTCTTCTTGACTGAACATGTCTACACAAGCAGAAGGATCTATCAACACAGGGAACACAGCCACAGGAGCAGCCACCACCAATATTGTTGGAAGCTCAGATTCCAACATGGGAACCAATCCTCTCAATCATCTTGCAAATCACAAGCTCCCTCACTTTTCTGTAGAGGGATATGACTTCTGGAAAATAAGGATGAGAGCTCACCTAGCCTGTGTGCATGATGAAATGTTAAGGGTAATCACAAAAGGCCCCTTTATCTTTATGACTGCTAATCCTAGGATCACACAAGCGCAAATTAATGATCCTAGAGAAGAGTGGCCTAAAGATAAAGACAATTTCACTGCTGATGAGAGGAAGAGGCATAATCTCAACTATGTTGCTATGAACATTTTATACACAACCATCCCTGACTCTGTCATGGGAAGAGTTGTCCACTGTGCAACAGCAAAAGAAATATGGGACACTTTGGCTCTCCTATGTGAAGGGACTGACAAAATAAAAGAAAATAAATTGTCAGTGGCTGTTCAAAAATATGAGCAATTTTCAATGGAATCAAATGAGACCATTGATCAGCTTGATGACAGATTCATTGATATTATGAATGAGATAAACTCCCTTCGTAAAGTTTACACCAAAAGGGAAGTTGCGCTCAAAATTCTCAGGGGACTCTCACCTAGGTGGGATGTCTACTGAGTGATGATGCAAAACACCAAAGATCTATCCAATACGTCTATGCAGCAGGTATTCTCAGAGCTCAAGGCTTATGAATTTGATCTCAATAGGAAAAGAGCTACAGAAGAGCCTTTCTCATTTGAGAAAGGAGTAGCCTTAAAAGAAAACAGTTCTGAAGGAGAACCAGCCAAGATCAAGAAAGCCAATAAGCCCTGCTAATCCCAGAGCAAGGTTGAGCTGAAAGAGGAAATGAGCCTTCTAGCTAGGAGATTTGAAAAGTTGAACTCAAGATTTGGCAAATACAAAAGATACTATCAGGATAGCAAGGAGAAGAAATCCAGGTTCACTTCAAGAAATGAGAAGGAGCCTGAGAAAGAATACAAAAGAAATAACAAGAGTGAGGAATCCACCTCAAAATCAGAAACCAGAAGAAAAGACAAAGAAGAAGGTGAAGAGGATGAGAAAAGATGCTACCAATGCAATAAGACAGGCCACTTTCAGTATGACTGCCCTCAACTGAGCTCCAAGGAAAGGAAAGAGAGGCAAGCTAAGAGGGACAGGTCACTGAAAAGAAGTGCAATGGTAGCAGAGGATGAGGAGGCTGGAAGCTTATCTGAGGAAATGTTCACTGATAGCAGTGATAATGGCCTATGCCTCATGGCCAATGATGAACCTGAGGTACAATCCCATCCTTGTCAATTAATAGCACACTCACCTGAGCTTAGCTCAGAGTCAGCAGGAGACCTCAACCTTCAGTTCTCTTTAGAACAATTGATGGCTGACTTCTCCAGGCTGCAAGAAGCATACCTCACTATTGAGGAAGAAAACAGGATAGTAGCAAGTGAAAATAACAAGCTAGCTGAATCTGAAATAGAGGCAGACCTTGCCTCAGCATCCCAAACCATTGCCCTTACTAATGAAGTGGAGACACTCAAAAGTCAGGTTAGTGCTAAGGATGAACTGATCAGGGGACTGACCAGTGATCAGTTCAGGCTAGTTGGTGAAAACAATGAGCTAGCCATTCAAATAAAAACCCTCATCAGCAATGTAAATTTGCTGAAGGTATCTGAGGATCATCTTCTGAAAAAGCTAAAATCTCTCAATAAACCTTCTTTGGCAATAGAGAAGATTCTGAGCCTACAAAACAGCTCAGACAGCAGACATGGGATAGGATTCTTCCCATGCACATCCTCAGAAGGTCAACTCAACACTGCATCCACAAGCAATGATGAGAGAGTGTTTGTAAGGTCTACTGAGAATCCCAGAAGGACTCTTGATAAGGGAAAAAGGTCTGCTGAACCTGCGAAGGAGGTGATAATGCCTAGTAGGTCCACTGAAAGGACTAGAACAACTTATACACTCTCCAAAAGTAACTCCATGATAGATGAACTCCATAAAAGAAAATCCTCCAATAAATGGAGTAATGCTCAGTACACTTATCCTCAACCTAGATCTTTTTCTAGGAGACAATCTAGGCTAAAGACAAACTGGCCTGAACCTTCTGTCAGGGGAGTTGACAGAAGGGTTCACTATAGGGAATTATCTTCATATATTCCCTATAAGAAAAACTATATCCCTCCTTATCAACAACACCAAAGGCCAGCTGCACCAAAGCCCTATAGGAACAGGAGACTTAACAAGCCTCCTGTGCCACAAAGGCCTGACACTTATAGACAGTCGACTCCCAGGGCAGTTAGGGAGTCCACTGTCTATGTAGATGTTTATGGGAGAAAAATCAGCCAGTCCAAAGCAATTAGGACTGTTAAGCAGATTTGGATCCCTAAAGGTACAGCTAACAAAATAGGACCCAACATAAGATGGGTACCTAAGAACTAATTTTTATGCAGATTGAGGACTCTCAGGATGACTGGTACTTGGATAGTGGTTGCTCAAGACACATGACAGGCAACCAAAGTCTCCTGACTAACTACAAGGAAAGGAAGGGTCCTCATGACACATTTGGTGATAACTCAAAAGGAATCACAGAAGGGTATGGCACCCTGATAATATGGACAGTCCAGGTAACAAATGTATCATATGTTAGTGGACTAAAACATAACCTACATTCTATTAGTCAATTCTGTGATAAGGGTTATAATGTTGAGTTTTCAAGTAACCTGTGCTGTGTAAGAAATGCATCAAATACACAGGTACTACTAACAGGGTCTAGGAAGGGAAATATTTATCTTGCAGATTGGAGATCATGCCCGAAAGAGACCTGTCTCATTGCCAAAAGCTCAAGTGACCTGACATGGCTATGGCACAAAAGACTCAATCATCTGAACTTCAAGACCCTCAACAAGATCTCAAGGCTGAGCCTAGTGGAGGGAATACCAAATGAGGTGTTTAACAAAGATCACATTTGCCAAGCCTGCCAAGAAGGAAAGCAAATCAAAGCCTCATTCAAAAGCAAAACAACCCCTCCACTGACAGGATACTTCAGCTACTACATATGGATCTCTTTGGACCTGTTGCACCAGCTAGTATCAAAGGAAGTAAATATACACTGGTGGTGGTAGATGACTTCTCAAGATATACTTGGGTAATATTTTTGTCCAGCAAGAAAGATACCCAACTCAGGCTACCTGAGCTACTCAAGAGAATATCAACTGAAAAGGAACTATCCATCATCAAAATAAGGTCTGATAAAGGTACTTAGTTCATAAATTCCATTATCACTATCTTCTGCAATGAGTCAGGAATATCCCATGAGACATCAGCTGCAACAACTCCTCAACAAAACGGAATAGCTAAAAGAAGAAACAGGACACTAAAGGAGGGTGCCAGAACCATGCTTACTGATGCACAAATCCCCAAAAGGTTCTGGGCTGAAGCCATTCACACAGCCTGTTATACTCAGAATAGATCCATGCTCACTAAAACACAAGGCAAAACCCGCTATGAGCTATGGAATGGTAGGAGACCTCAGGTATCATACTTTCATGTCTTTGGTTGTAAGTGTTTTATTCACAATAATGGGAAGAGACAACTGAAAACGTTTGATAGCAAAGCTGATGATGTAATTTTCCTTGGATATTCCCAAATCAGCAGAGCCTTCAGAGTTTACAACATGAGAACCCTTGTTGTGCAAAAAACACCCCATGTTGTTTTTTATGAATCCACTCTTGAGTCCAGGAAAGGTCAGGCCACTAAGGAAATCACTGACAAAATGACTAACCTAACTCTGGACAAACCCACTTATAAGAAAGTGGATGCCTACATACCGACATGGGATAACCTTGGTCTAAAGGAGTCAGAGGACTGCTCTCAGAGGACAAATCAGCCTGAGGAAACCTCCACTGATGAAAATGAGCTGAATGACCCAATCCCAGCTCCTCAGGTAACTTCTGTCAATGAAGAAGCTGGCCAAGCTGAGACAGACACTGAGCATAATATTAAGGGGGAAGCCAGACTAGACTGTGCTGATAACTTGGAAACCACCCTGAATAATGACTCAGGACTCCTTCCCTCTGTTCTTTCTCCTGAATTACTCAGAATTGACCAATCTAGTGACCCAATCCCAGAAAGGGAGGTATCCACTGAGGATAACCCCACTGAGAGAGGACAATCCAAAAGAAACTGGCTGATTGATCATCCAATCAATCAGATTCTAGGAGATCCTTACCTAGGAGTCAAGACTAGAAGTTTTCATGGAGAGAATGCTCTCTTTTGTTGTTTTCTTTCAGCACAGGAGCCCAAGACTATTGAAGAAGCCTTAATGGATCCAAACTGGATCATTGCCATGGAAGAAGAACTCAACCAGTTCACAAGGAATCAAGTGTGGGAGCTTGTCAAAAGACCAAAGCATGCCAACATCATTGGAACCAAATGGGTCTTCAAGAATAAGAAGGATGAGAATGATGTGATAGTCAGAAACAAAGCAAGATTGGTGGCCAAAGGATATTCTCAAGTTGAAGGATTTGATTATGATGAAACCTTTGCACCCGTAGCCAGACTGGAGGCCATCAGACTATTTCTTGCCTATGCTACCCACAAAAGGTTCAAAGTCTATCAAATGGATGTCAAGAGTGCATTCCTCAATGGAGTTCTAAATGAGGAAGTCTATGTGGAACAGCCCCCTGGCTTTGAAGAAGGCAACAAGGTCTACAAACTAAGAAAAACCCTTTATGGCCTGAAACAAGCCCCAAGAGCCTGGTATGACACACTGTCACAGTTCCTCTTGGAGCATGGCTTCACAAAGAGGAGTGTTGACAGAACACTCTTCAGAATCACACATGGAGAGGACATACTCTTGGTCCAAATCTATGTGGATGATATTATATTTGGTTCACAAAATGAGCACTTATGCACAAGGTTCTCACATCTAATGAAAGGAAAGTTTGAGATGTCTATGATGGGAGAGATGAATTTCTTCCTTGGACTACAAGTCAGACGGTCCCCTGACGGAATATTCATCAATCAGGCCAAGTATACAAGGGAGCTGATTCAGAAGTTTGGATGCAGCTCAAGCAAAGTCGTCAAGGTACCTATGAATACAAACACAAAGCTTGAACCTGATGAAGAAGGAGAAGCAGTGGATCAGACTACTTATAGAGGAATCATTAGATCCCTTCTATACCTCACAGCAAGTAGGCCTGACATCACATATGCAGTGGGAATATGTGCAAGATATCAGGCGAATCCTAAGAAAAATCACCTGGAAGCAACCAAGAAAATTCTGAGATATCTCAAGGGTACTGTCAATATGGGACTTTGGTACCCCTCTATGATAACTTTGAATTAACAGGCTACTCTGATGCTGACTATGGAGGATGCAGAATTGATAGAAAGTCAACCACAGTGACCTGTCAATTTCTGGGAAACAAGTTGATATCCTGATTTTCAAAGAAGCAGAGCTCAGTAGCAACAAGCACCACTGAAGCTGAGTACATGGCTGCTGGAAGCTGTTGTGCTCAGATATTATGGATCATGTGATATCCTAAACTCTCGCTTATTATTAAATATATTAATTCACTTAATTTTAGTATTTTATGTTAAATGTCCATTATCTATTTATGCTTGATTTAATTTATAAACTCAATTTCGAATATTTAATTATTTATTGAATTGTCAATTATGAATTATTATTTGAATTGTTGATTTTAAATTTGTATGAATGAATAAATAAATAAAATGTCAGTTATTAATAAATCATGTACATTTTATGCAAGTGTATTCTTATTTTGTACATGTTGATTGAAATCTTGTGTTATTTTATCTTGCCTTCAGATATTTAAATTATTTATATATTATCATATGTATTAAAGGTGAGAATATCATAATATGAATATCAAGATTTAAGTATTAATATTTGAGAATTTCTAAAAGTTGATGATTTATGATATTAATGAAAATAATACTTATACATATGGATATGCATGAATAACATATGTATTTGTGTGATGTATAAGCACTTTAATTATTATCGTGTTGTTTATAAGTAGTTCGAACGTAATACTATTTACATGCTACTTGTGATTTTGTAATAATTATCTCGCTCAAAAGTATTAAATTAAATTTGATGAGTTAGCATATAAGTCTTTACATGTTTGTTTCGTGTAATTTAATTATTTATTTGTTAATTTATAATCGCTTGAATATATTTTATGATTATGTGTAATTTAATCTATTATCATGATATTTACTATTTTAGTGCATTTTATATTACTCATATGTTACTTGTGATGTTGTTCTAATTATTTTACTTTTAAATGTTAAGTTATTTATTGAATTGGTATATGTCTTTGTTTGTTTATTAATGAGAAAATTCTTGTTTATTTTTATTTGTGACTTTAGTGAGATAAATGTATTGTGTTAATTATTTGGATAGTGGTGGTGTAACTTGAGTGTAGATTGTTTAAGTATTAAATGTATTTGTGCCACGAAATATTATAATAATAGTAGAACTATTATTAATTAAGGAAATAAATAAATAACTTATTCATGATATATGAATTATTAAATCATTTTCCTGTAAATACACGTGGATATCAGATGTGTGTAATTAGCAAGTAGTATTAGAATATACTAGTAAATAAATATCTAAGCATACTATTAAGAATATAACTTCATAACTAAGTCACCCCCTTTCGTCACCGCCTTTAGTTAGTAGGATAAGTTTTTTTAGAATATTCTGTTAACACCATGTTAGCCTTACTCCTTTGAGGAAAGATAGAGACTCAAAGCTAGAAAAAGAAAATGGGTTTTGCTCAAGAAAACTTTGGGGTCAGCGAGAAGCTTAACAGGTATGTGTTAATATTAAATTGTGGACTTAATTTGGATGGTAATAAGAAAGCAAATTCTTTAGTTTGTTAGGTTGCAACATCTATCATTCTTGAGTTAGATAATAAATAGTTATAATTTTTATTTATGGTGAACAAATGATTTGTATTCCTTTTGCGATAATGATTTATGTAATTAATTCTGAAACTAATGAAATGGGAGTATCTATTTAAATTAGTGTGAAACAAGTGATTTTTGGTAACACATATTTTGCTTCAGCATGATTGTTATCTCCACTTTAGTAGTATTGTATTAAGTATAATTATGAGATTTATTTTGATGGTAAAGTAGAAGTAATCAAGTAACTGAGCTACTATTTATTTAAGGAAATTAGGCAGGTTTCAAATGGAATTGTAATATTTTTTATTAAAATGGGGTAAATCCCTTAGTGTTATTAACGAGACATCGGTCATTACCTTAAAGTGTTAGTATATGTTTCTTGTAATAATTGAGTAATGGTTTGTATCTAGAAATATTAGAATGATCATACAAAGTTTCAATTTAAAGTTGTTAATAATTTGAAAATAATACATATAGTATTTTTATTAGATTTGATATTGAAAGACGAAAGGTGGTTTAAAGATTTGAATTATTGATGTCGTGCGGACTCGAGGTAAGTAGAAATTCATTTGCAATTACGATGCATAAGCATATTATTTTATGCATTATTTATGTTTAAGTGATAATATGTGGATTTAAGTGGATTGTAATATGTGATTTATATTCTGTGTTATATGAAATGAGCCTGTGAGCTTTGTATATGATGTGGAATGAGCCTGTGAGCTCTACATGTGTAGTTGTGAGCTCCATAGTTGATGTGGACTGAACCTGTGAGTTCAGTAACCTGTGAATCTTGTTAAGTGACATTAATTGTACGAGCATCATGCATATCATGCATTAACATGTGAAAGATTTCAAACTTGGTGTGATTGGCCACTGATTATGCATCGAGGGCAGAAGGGGCGACCTGGGAAGGAGCGACCTAGGGAAACCTAGCGTAGGCTACCTAGCGTGGGCCAACGTATATATTTATGGTGTGTTTATATTAGAGGGGACTTCTGAACGGACAGGAGGCCATGTTTGGTGATGGGTCTCGCTAGGCCATTAGAGGGATGGATCCTCACCGTATGTCTTGACGGGGAGGGATACTTCCTGTGGTCATAAGGGGCGCGATGGGGGGAGACCCTTGTATGGCCACAGGAGGGTGGTCCTCACGTCGGGTCATACTTATAGTGGCCACTTGATTATATATACATTTATTGGAGCTGTGTGCTCGTGCCAGTGCATAACAGTGTGTTGGGGACCCTTAATAAGTATTTCAGGAATAAATTGATGTTTCAAATGAGAGTGCATTGTGCATGGGAAGGATTTTTGAGAGAAACTTCATGTCATGCATAATTTCTGCTTACTGAGATTTATAAATCTCACATAGTTTATGCATTGTAGGTGAACTTACTGATTTGTGACGTCGTGGTGCTACTGGACAAGTTGTGGAGCTCCTGAAGGTTTTGAGTGGTTGTGTACATAGATGACGACCTGCTGGGCTGTACCGTGAACTTGTATTATGAGTCGTTTTGTAATATATTGTATTGTATTTTATGAGTCATTCTTATTTTATTTAGAAATGTTAAAGGAGTTGTCTTTCTGTTTAAAAAAAAATTGCACGTGCGCACGAGTCATTTTCTGTAAAAGTCATCGTAATTAGTTGTTGTTGAGTTGTGGGAGTTGGGTCGTGTCAGATCAGGGAACAACTGACTGATTACAACATTCAGACAAGTGAAGTACCAATCTTCTGTGATAACAATAGTGCTATTGCTATATCACAAAACCCTGTACTTCACACAAGATGCAAACATGTAGATATCACGCATCACTTCATCAGAGACCATGTGGAAAAGAAGGATGTGTGCCTTGTAAAGATCCATACTGACAAGCAAAGGGCAGATATACTCACAAAACCCTTGGGTGAAGCAAGGTTTCATGATCTATCAGTGGAGTTGGGCTTACTTGATCCAGAGTCAGGAAACTAATAAGGCCACCTGACTCAGAACAGTCTATCAGGCCACTAATCAAGGGGGAACTATCAAAAGACATCAGTGGATCCCTCTGACAGAGTCCACTGAGACAGTCTGAGTTTCAGAAGAGTTCACTGCCCTGAAATCAACTAGGCTGATCAAAAGTCCCCTGGATACTCCACTGAGACAACTTCTGACTGATGGTTACTTTATTGGTAACCGTGCCTGCGGCGCATTAAATGCGATAGTAAGTGTGCAGTAAAATCTCGGGATTTCGAGCAGTTATCACTCATGAAAAGCCCCACTTTTAACCGCCATTTCCTTCAATGTCAACCGTTGATCTTAATCCAACCCACTTTCCATATCTGGTAATAATTACAAATTACTTGGGAAGTTAAATAACTATATCTTCCAAATCATTGCCTCAAGCACAACCATAGATCAAAATTCTCTCCTTTAATCTACACCCTTGATTGCCTATATAAATATCCCCCCATACTTAGCAGGTTTACACACGATCTTACTACTGTCAACCCTTTCAAACTCTTTCAAACATTCATACCCTCAACCCCACAAACCCTTCCTAAACACTTTCCATCCTTCAGAAACCATGTCTGAAATCTATGTAGACTACAAAGAGTTGTCTCACAACAAAAATTTCTGGTATGAACCTATTGTCTGCTTCAACCATCCCAAAGTCCTCTTTGACCCTTACCTATACCATATAAGAAGAGCCCTTGACCTTGTGAGAAATCCTGGGCTCTATAGATTTCTCTCAAGAGGCCCAGAGAAATGCTATGATAGACAGGTTCTTGAATTTTTTGTGGGGATGGAAAAGAGTGTCACATCCATTAGATCCTTTATCCTGATGGATAAGAGCGAGAAGTGACTGGACAAGAAGGGGAGAGAAGTTCTTGTAGCAGTCTTAAGGAAGCACAAATACACCTTGAAGCCGGAGGATTTGCATGACATCTTTGGGTTGCCAAACGAGGGTTTGGACCCAGCATCCTACAAGCAGGGAGAGGAGGAGAAGTTTTTAAACACAATCACCAAGAAGAAGGAGCAGTATGTTACCACCTTCCACAAGAAACTGCTAAAACCAAAATTTGAGGTTTTAGCAGAAATTGTTGGGAAATGCATCCTTGCAAACCAGGGGAGCATTGAGAAAGTAAGCAAGATCAAGCTCAGGTTAATGGAAGCAATCATTGACACCACTGACAGAGTGAAAATCAACTGGCACCAGTTTTTCATTACTAATCTGTGGGAGGAGAAAAGCAAGATGAAGATAGTAAAGGGAAGGTTGGTGGTTGAGCACAAATTATGCTATGCTTCAAGAGTGTCTCTTATCATTGAGGCACTCAATTTGAAGTATAACTTCCCTGATACAAGGTCCTGGAACAAGGCTAAGACCTTGTTCAATTCTGAGAAGCTCTTGGAGAAAGTGAAGGTGATAGCACCAACTGGAGAAACAAGGGGAGAGCAAGTCAGTATCCCTGAAGCATCTGGAGAAGAGAGTCCACCACTGAACCTGAAGAAAAGGGCCTTAAAGCCCAGTGAAAAGATGAAGTCTCACAAGGAAGAGGAGTTAGAAAAGAAGAAGAAGAGGCTAGTAAAGAAGGCTTTTATTGAAAGCAGGGCTATAAGTAGCAGTTCTGAGACTTCTCACACACACTCATCAGCTGAAAAGTCTACTGAAGAAGAAGAGGAAGGGATGAAGTCCCCAATCCACTTACTTGCCACTACTGCTCTCAAAGGGATTGAGGAAGAGCAGTAGGAAGAGGAAACTGATGAGGTGGAAGGATCAGAGAAGTCTACTGATGAGAACTCTGAAGAGTCTGAAAAAAAGAGGAGGACAAAAAGCCTTAGAGGACTCTCAAAAGTCCTCTGAGGTAGCCAAAATAACATCCACTAAACCCCAAACTAAAACCCCCTACTGAAGGCTCTCAAAAGCCTGAAAGTGAAGCCAAAGAACAACCCACTGTCCCTCAGGCGAGTGAAGCCTTGCCTTCACTACAAGTAGTTGATGAGGAGGAGGTCCAGTACACATACTTGGACTCTCTAAAGGAGGAGGCTTGCTATGAGTTGGAGCAATTATACCCTGCCTTAACCTCCCATCCCACCCTCAAGGAGATGTTTGAGAGGGTGAGGCTACTTGTAAAGCTCAAAGATGCCTGCCTATATGAGCTTTTGGAGGCAGTGAAGGGCAAGGGTGAGGGGTTCTGGAGAAAGGAAGAAAAAGAAGTACTTGAATTTGCTCAAGTGAGGAAAGTCAGTGTTTTGTTGCAAGAATGGGAGTTTGGGAAGCTAGTAGCCAGGAAGTTGGAAGAAGCAAACTTGTTAGAAGGGCCAAAAGAAAAGTCTACTGATGATCAGGAGAGTGATGGAGGAGATAAAAACTCTGAGGGAGGTCAGGCTAATAAGCCTCAGGGTGGTGAAGCTCAGGCCAGTAAAGATCAGGAGATGCCCCAGGCCACTAAGGGTCAGGGCACTGCAACTCAGAAGACTGCAAAGGAGTTGATGCCCTCCCCTAATGAAACACCAGTCGCCCAGATAGAAGGAGTGATTCAGGCCATTATTCAGAACACTGTGGAGCCCAAGTCTGAAGGACAAGAATTGGCTAGTTTGACTACTAAGATGGAGAATCTTGAGATTCTGATGGAAGAACAGTCTGTTGAGACTGCACTACTGGATGAGCACTTGGAACAGGTACAAGGTTCCAATTTATCCTTGATCACTAATTTATCAAGCAATGTGGACAGATTGGAGATGAACATGGGAAAAGAGATCAAAGAGTTAAAAGCAAGTGTAGAGCAGGAGAGGCAGGCTCATATACAAGCTCTGACAGCAATAAGGAGAGAAAATGAAGAAGAAAGGGCAAGGATAGTGCAGGCCACCATCACTGCCATGGAACCTGGCCTGATGGAAAAGATGGATGGCTATATTAGGCAAAGGGAAGAAGCACTGAAGGCAGAAATACTTGTACAAGTGAGGCAGGCATTCTCAGTTCTCCCCACTCAGGCAGCCACAAACTTAATCATTGAAGAGAAACTGCAGCTATTCACTAACTTCGGAGTTAATGCTGCATTTCACTTGAAGGCCCTGAATGAAGAATCGGAGGGCTGTCTCACACAGTTGAGAGTAGTTGAGCAGGATACAGCCAAACACTCAGTAGCCCTTGCTGATTTCTCCAGAAGAGTTAGCAAGGAGGGGGAAGAAAGTCCAATCAAAGCTTTAGGAGGCCCAAAAGTGGGAGAGAAAGCTGATCCTGAAAAAGTTGTGTCTGAAGTAAGACAAGAAATTGGCACACTTGTGAAAGCCAGTGAGCAAGCAGCTGCTGGAGAGAAGAGGAAAGGAAAAGAAGATAGTGGTAGAGAGACAAAACTCTCTAAGGCAAAGGATCAAATTCTGAGGGAGAAATGGCAGAGGAATGAACAGAGAAAGGGAAGTAGCTCTGAGAGTCAGAGCACTAAAAGAAGAAGGCTGATGGATCAAGGAGAAGAGAAAGTCAGGGAACTTCTAGTAGAAAACCCCAACCCTATTGCTTCCCTTGCACCAAGTCCACCCAGGAAAGTCCAGTCCACTGAGGACCTCATCAGGCCACCAGTACTCAGCCCACTGGCCCAGGCAGTCAGGGCAGGGAAGTCTCTTGACGAGCACAACATGGAGAAAGCTGAAGAAAAGAGAAGGCTGATGGAAAGTGGCCAACTGGCAAAACCCCCACCACCAAGGAAGGCAAGGAACTCATATTGGAGAATGAAGGACAAGAGGAGCCAGGCTCAGGTCAGTGAGCCAGTTGCCAAGTATCCACACATAGATCCTTGGGTTCCTAAAGAGTGCAATGACTCTTGGGAGGAAGCCAAGAGGGAGTTTGTATACTCCTTCTATGTGACATGGGAGTATGAAGGGGTGGAAGCTGATGAAGTCTTTCATCAGAAAATGTTGGAAAACTGGAATGATGTATATCCTAGAATTCTGAATGCATGGGAACAACACAGTGGAGGTGAGCAGTTCAAAGCCCCTGGACCCATTCTCTTTATACCTCCCATGGATGCCAGTGGAGAGGTGAAGATGCAGGAGATTCTCAATGAATGGCTAGTGGTCTGTGAACCACTAGGCCTCAGGGGACACAGCAAGGAAGTGATGGAGAGGAATATGGAATTAAAGAAGAGAGTATTTGCACAGTATGGGCTGGAGCTAGCTTTTGGAAGTCTCTGAAACAAGGAATCTGATGAAGGAAACTACTTGATGTTTTTATGTTCTATCTTTATCCTGTCAGGATAGTGCTTGTGATTACAGTCTGATCATTGTAAACTGTAATCATTTTCCCTTCAATGAAAAAATTCTATCCTTTTTGAGCCCAAGATAATATCTCATTATCTGCTAGGCCTATGCACTTGATTATCAACTGATTAACTAACCTGCAGGTACATAAGGGGAACTTCTGAAAAGTTTTAAATATTGCTAAGTAAAAGTCTACTGACAAAATGTTATGACAGGATGAGTCTTAGTTCTTATCAAAAATGGGGAAATTATTGGGAAATGACTTGTAAAATGTTTTGATAAATCCCAAAGACTCCACTGATGTATTAATGTGTATCTAAGAATTAGAGATAATAGCCCAAAGTGTTAGGAGGCTATAATAAAAACTTAGAATATAAGTTTTAATTTTTAGCAGGCTACTTATGCAAAAACTGGTCTGATGTATTGAAGACTAGCCTGATGGCTTATAGACTAGCCTGATGAAGTATTAGCAAATACACCCACCTTCTGAAGAATGCACCCCAGAAGACTAAGTCTAAGCAGCCTGAAGGACTCCCCTGAAGATAAGTAACCTGATGTATTAAATGCCTTCACCAATTAATAAGGCAACAGCAGACACATAAATGAAGTGTTAAATACTGCAAGAAGAATGTTCCAAGTCACCTGATGAAAAGACAGAAGACTTTATTACAACCGTTAGAACTGGACTGAGGAACAATTAAGACAGGCCAATGAGATGCTGCCACCTATGTACGGATCTGACACAAAGCCTGCCCTGTCAGTACCAAGTTCATAAGCAACCAACAACCTAGGATGGGACAATTCTCAAAGACGGCTGCATTAACTCTAAGCAGGCATTTAATGAGCTATCAACCATTAATGCTTGAGTATTGACCACTGTTGGTCCCGAAACGAGTTAAATCAGTGTATGGGGGGGGAATACACTAATGTCAGATTTTTCTGAAAGACTCAGAAAAATGCTCTAACGCACTCAGTCAGGATTCCCTGAAGTACTCAGTGTGCTGAATGTCCGCAGGGGCAGCAGGGACGGTTCAGTAATGAGTCAGACAAGCTGAGTGTGAGTAAAGTGCTCGGAGGCTCAGTAGAGATAACAAACCTGCTGACTGCTCGGAAGCGAGTCAGTTGGACTACTATCTCAGTGAGTCAGAGTACGTGCGGAAAGTGAGCCCTTAGATTCTACTCGTTTTAGTTTCTGAAAATGTTTTCTCTGAGTTACTTAGTAAATTGGTGGTTAAGGCTGAGTGCACAGTATTCAGATTCAGGATGATTGATTCAGTCCTGAAGTTAAAACCAATGCAGTATGTTCAGTTTAATATGATGACATTTATGATCCTGAACAAAACAGTAAATCAGCACACAGGGGACTTTTTAACGTGGTTCGGAGATAACCAACTCCTACGTCCACGACCTGATTTAACAGGAAGCTATCCTCAAAACCCTGAGGATAGGTACTTGGGTTTTACGTGCCAAGGGACACGAGTAGCCAACTTCCTCTCTTAGGAACTGACCCCTGGGCGTTTTACAAGTCCCAGTCCTTCTAACCAACCTATCTCACACTTTGAGAGGTTTGGTATTCTGGTTTCCAACTAAGATAGCTCTAGCAATACAAATCAGTGCTAAATAATAGAGCTATCGATCTAAGCAAATACAGAGTGAATCCTACTACAACACTAGGGAAATTTAATTGCAGAGTGTTGTTTATGATATGCTTTGTGTTCTTGGATTCTTGAGAGTTCTCTTGGAAATTTCCCGTTAACCTTGAATGGGTTCAAGGTTCTCCATATTTATAGGCGAGATTCAAAATAGATCCGTTGGAGGAGATCAAATCAAATCTTTCCTATTTTAGGTAGATTACAGGCTAGAAATACTGTTCGACCTACCCGCCATACTTATTCTGGCAAGTTGTCACATCACCTGCAACCTTTTGAGACGCATTAAATGCCGCATTAAATGCTGCGCAGACTCCGTGCTTACGTGTCGAAAGATCATTGGCTCTCCGCTATAACGGCTAGTTGACCTTCAGACATTTATCCTTCCTCGTACATTCAATGCTCTGAGTCTCTTGTAATAACTCAGTCTGAACGTGTGCCTTAATGGAGTCTTACTGACATTCTTTTTATCTCTTGTCCCATAGCATAAATAACCTTTCTGCTTTGGACTGACATGATTCAGGTAATCTGAACCACAACCTAAGTCAGGTCCTATGTGCATTCAGCACAGCCTGATAGGTCATTCAGCTCAGTATGTATTACCTTTTTGCTTTGGTCTTACAGGATTCAGGTGAACTGAACCAAGGCCTAAGTCAGGTCCTATGTGCATTCAGCACAGCCTGATAGGTAATACTTACTCTTCACTGACTGACTTCTGTCCTGAACATGCTTAGTGTATTCAGTAGAAACATCAGACAATGGTACTTCAGGATTGACTTCAGGATGAATCAGCAGGCTTCGATCTTCAGCTTCAGAACAGACAATCTTCAGCGAGACTGACTGACTCGTTCAGAATGGTTTACACTTCAGACTTCAGTAAATTGGGTCGACTCCAATATTCTTCAGTGTTCAGCATGGTCCTTCTGTACATAATCTCTAACCTAACTACCTGAACTATTTTATCCTGAACACTATACTTAGGCAAATTCATCAGTGGTTTTGGGATCTAATCAAAATACTAAGATTGTCCCAATAACCACCCAAAATCTGAAGAAGATTTCTTGAACGTTGGACTGCCACATTTTCACAGATTTGACCATCTAAAATCTAAGGAAAATCTTGAAGAACGTTGGTAGACCAAAATAGCTTGAATTTGAAACTATCTCTCCAACGGATAGTCTTTCAAATTTAAGTCTATAAATACAAGAGTTGAAGAAGAAGTCAAGTACGGGAAACCAACAAGCTCAACTGATAATCTGAAAAGTTCATACTCTCAAGCACTCAAAATCATTCTAGTTTCCCAAGTGCTTACATTGTTTAGAATTCATCCTTGTATTTAGGCTTACACTGTAATATCTTAGAAGCCTCTTGAGATAACCCACATCTAGATAAGTGCTCATCATTGTAAGAGTTATCTCAGCCTTAGTTTGAAAGACTCAAACCCTTAAACCAAGTTAGGTTCAAGGTTGTGAGTGGTAAGAAAGTAAGCTGAGGAGTGTCTCAGTCTGAAATCTGAGAGGACTAGGACTCAGTGAAAATCCTAGAGATCAAGAGGAGATATTCTTGATCAGTGCACCTTGACAATCTAAAACAAGGAATTCCTGAGGTAAAGGAATTCTCCTGTTAAATCAGGAAAAGTGGATGTAGGAGAGTTTAACTCCGAACCACTATAAATCCCTGTATCTCTTGTGTCCCTTGTGTCTTTGTGTGAGTTAATTTCTTCAAGTGTTTTCATAACAATCCGCTGCACAACTCAAAACATCAGACTATTTGTCAGGTGACTTTCAAGTCCACTGATATTTATAAGTGGCCTGTGATCTTGATTAAAGTCCACTGTAAAACTGAATTTTCAAAAACTGTGCTGACAGGTGTATTCCCCCCATACACCTGTCTTTGTCTATTTGGGACCAACAAGTGGTATCAGAGCCCAGGTCACGGGTTCGAGTCCCCCATGGCACAAATAGTGGTATGTTTGGCTTCAAGTCAGGCTACTGCTAGGGCGGGATTGTTGGGAGAAATCCTAGCAGTCCCTGCCTTGGAGGCGAGCTGCGCTCAAGTCCACTCGTTCGCTCGATTAAAGCTAGATATTGGGTTTAAAGGAATTGATTGTACTACTCATACCAACAAGGTGCATCTTCTTTTCTGGTGCCCATTGTGAAAGAACTCTAAAGTTAAGCGTGCTTGGCTTGGAGCAATTTTATGATGGGTGACCCCCTGGGAAGTTCTCAAGGTGCGTGCGAGTGAGGACATAAGCACGCTAGAAAAGACCCGTGTTGGTTTGCGAGGATAGTACATTAGTTCTACTCAACGCAGCCGATCCTACACTTCGAAAATGCTATTGGCAGAATGGGAAGACTAGCCACGACGATCCTCGCTAGAAAATCGGAAACAGAGCAATACAGGATCAACTTCCGGAAACAAAGCAGTACATCAACTTCAGAATATATACCTCACATAAATAGCACATCGTTGGATATATAAGTTAATTGTCATTGTTTAGCATTTGTTTTGATAAGTTATTATAATTCAAGTTTAGGAATCATTTAGGAATGTTACTGAATAGAACATGAGCATACACATATTGCACATGCCATGTATATCAATAGAGATTTCAAGGCCTTATCATGGAATTTCAAGTATTACTAGAAAAATTGGCGTTTGATTTTTTGTAACTCCGACAGAGTTTCTTTAATGTTTATTCTTTTTGAAGAAGATTCAGCTGAGCACTTTGAGGTCAACATCATTATGGAGTATACACAGTGCATCACAATGTTCATCATCAACATCACGCCATAACTATAAACATCACATCTCGTAGAAACTAACCCTTTAAATGGTACAAGTCCGAATGTCTTCTTAAATTTTCCCATATATTAAAAAAATATTTAATGACTGAAGTTGTAATGTTTTCTACTTTCCTCCTGATGTATTCTTGCTCAAGATAAAATACATACTTTAGTATTTCAACTATGTTATAAATTATTTCTTGTGAAATAGAGAAAGTAGTATTTAGAAATATAATTTAATCAGGTGAGTTAGCTCTCCTGGCAACTAGGCTCCTTACTTGAGTGAGTGATCCGGGTTCGATTCCTTCTGGGAATAAATTAATATAGATATTTAAACTAAATGTTGTAAAGATTGTCGTTCCCAAAATAATCAGAGTTAATGAGTTGGATAAGAAAACTTGTAGCATCCATAAAATATTATTCGAAACCCACCAATACATTCTTTTGATTTTACATTACAGAGACTGATAATTTACATGTATGAACAACAGCCATATTGAAAGTCAGAACCCAAGGTGTTATACATTATTCTGAGACTAATTTTGGAATTAACAAATCATTCGCATATTGCATATGCCATGATATAATATATTAATAGAGTAATTTACACTTTTGTAACATAGAGATTGCTAGGCCTTACCATGGAAGTTCAAGTAATTGACGTCGGATTTTTTGTAGCTCCGATAGAGTTTCTTTCGTATTTATTCTTTTGGAAGCAGATTCAGCTGAGCACTTCAAGGCCAATACCAATACAGAGAATACACAATGCATCATCTTATCACAACGTTCATCATCAAGATCCGTGAGTAAATTGACATCTATAACTTGATCCAATGACTGTGGAAGCAAGCTTTCAACCCAACTGTTCAAGCTCAAATCTCTAGCAAACATATCATAACTTGGCCTTTTTCTTGTAAAGGTTTCCATCAACATAACGCCATAACTATAAACATCACATCTCGTAGAAATTAACCCTTCCAAGCCGTACTATGAAGATATTGATACAATTAAACGTGATTAAAGAGGAATAAAAAAATAACCTGGTGCTATGTACCCCAACGTGGCAAGGGTGTCGGTCAATAGAATGCTGTCATCTTCACCTAACAGTTTTGACATCCCGAAATCACTTAAAAGGGCAATCATCTCTTCGCCTAATAACACATTACTAGGCTTCAGGTCACAGTGAACGATGGGAGTTGCATAGCCGTGATGAAGATATTCTAATGCACATGCGACATCGATCATTATATTGAACCTTTGCATAACATTCAAGCAATGGTTGTGGGAATACAACCATTTTTCAAGGTTTCCCATGGGCATATATTCAAGTACTAAGGCCCTGAAGTCTTCATTGGAGCAACTGCTTATAACCTTTGTCAGGTTTCTATGGAGAATGTTACGCAGTAACGTTGCATTCGACATCAAAACTCCTAAAAGCATCTTCACTATTCAGATTAAACACCTTCACAGCTATAACCCTCGCATCTCTAAGATTCCTCTATAAACAGAACCAAAACTCCCAGTGCCTAGCAAATTACTTTCATCGAATTGTTCAGTTGACTGCAAGATCTCGTAATAGGAAATTCTTTCTGTTATAATAAATTCTTCTTGCTCATAAGTTCTACCAGTTACCTTATACTTCCTTCTGTAATGCACAAAGATAATTCCTAAAGAGACAACAACGATAAGCACAACCACCCCAGCAATAGCAGATAAAATTAATTTCACCTTTTTCCTCCTCGATGTGCAATTGGAAACAACATGACAGAGAGACACACGAAACCTAGGAATTTCGCACAATGCTTTGTTAGCTTTGAAAGACTCCATAGTGAAGTTTTTTATTGGACCATCAACTGGAATTTCTCCACTTAAATCGTTGAAAGAGACATTGAAAAATACGAGGTTTTTAAGTGTCTCTAAGGACTTTGGAATTGATCCAGAAAGATTATTGTAAGAGAGATCAAGTTCTAACAAACTGATCATGTTTCCCACAGATATGGGAATTGAACCTTCCAGCGTGTTATAGGCCAGAGACAGAGAGATTAGATTCTGTAACTTTTCGATGGTGGTGGGGATTATCTTAGAGAACTTATTCATAGTTAGGTTTATACGAGTAACTACCACTAAGTTTCCAATATCAGGAGGTAAAGTACCACTTAAAGAATTAAAGGATAGGTCTGGCTCCAACAAATCCATCCAAAACATTCAGGAATTGGACCTGCAAATTGATTTTGGCCTAAATAAAGAGTGTGGATGCATTATAAATTACATAGACCCTCCGAAAAGGGACCCCTGAGATTGTTGATGTGTAGAAACAATCCTTGAAGATCATGCATATGCTTGAGAATATGAGGAATTTCACCAGACAACTCATTCTCATATAATGAGAGTTTGATCAAGCTGCTTAAGTTGCCTATACCAGTAAGAATGATACCATATATTTTGCAATTGTAGGCATAGAAATATTGCAACGCTGAAGAAAAATTTCCAATGGAAAACGGAATGATTCTGATAGAGTCAAAAAATACTCATCCAGCACATAAAATAAATAAGATCAATGTTATGAAATCGTTACATGTCATCTTCTTCAATTAGCTAAACAATGATCCACCTTCTGCCTTCTGCTATATCCTTCTGACCGATCACTCTTTCCTCTTGAAGATCTGCACAAAATCGAACCGGAAGGAATTCTGGCGTCAACCCTCCGAACGCACAAGTTAGTCCCCAGAAAACTCCTCAACGTAACAAGAATGAAAATATAAGAGTGTGTTTTGAAAGATGTGTCATAAAACTTGAAAAAAAGAGAGATAAAACTATTTATACCCTCTCCTTTGGCAAGAGGGGTATGATGGTCCTTTCTTCTGCTTAGGGACCACTACTAACGGCTCCCAGTTAGTGGAGCAATGCAGCATAAAGGTAGTACTAATAGTACTATATGTGGCACTCTCCCATTGGTGGAAAGTACAATTTTATTCCCTCAACTTGATTCGGATGGATATGTGCACCTATGTTATAGGTATCAATGATAGTGACAGGGATTTCTTTTCTTCTCTGTACTCTGAACACAGATTAGTCAACTTACCAGAGGTTAGACCTCAGAAGTGAGAGGGAGGGATCTTCCTTTAACCAGATACCTTTTGTTAATAGGCAAAGCCCTCTTCACTCTGGCGGAGGAATGAGTCCAAAGGGCAGAGCTCATCAGTCCTCCGTTCCATGAGATTGGAATTCTCCCTGGCTAATGCTTTGTTAAACCATTAGAGCCTTAAGATCCATATTGGTTTCTAAGACTTTATCATTCGGATACTTTCTTCTTCAGAAGGATCTCTATCTGGTCGGTGACCTCTGAGATCATACACATCCACACCCTATCAACTAGTCCCCCCTATTCCATATAGAAAATGTCTGTAGGCAATTTTATTTGAATAAGTAATCTCTGCTTTCTGGGCTCTGATTATTACCACCTGGTAAATTTTTCAATTATTTTCTGGATTCCCGCCTTCTATCTTAGGAGAAAATCCCTTCTAATCAGGGCCGTCCAAGGGATACGTCCTTTCAACTGGGTTGTTTTCGTCCTTACACGTGTCTCTACGAAAGGGTCGCGATTGTTTCGTACCTTTTCCTTTTATCGATAAAAGGGTACTGATTTCACCTTTCTCGAGAAAGTACAGTCCTTTCTATTCTTCTTTCTACCTCTTTACTTCTTAACATCTTTCTCTCTCCAAGCTCTTCAGAGGGGTTTTTACTCTAATTGGGGATACTCTTCTTCCTTCGCTGTCCTTTCCGACGAGCACCTTTTCTCACAGGTATTTTTTCTTCTTTCTCTTTGTTTTTCCATACTATGACTTGCTGCATGTCTAGGTTTTGATGCTTTTACTCTTTCTTTCTTCTTTTCTGGGCTTCGCTTAGTTGTGTCTATTTTTTTTAAATTATGTCAAGGGCTTCTCTTTTTTCTGGCAATTCCAGACCGGAAAATTCCTCTGGGGACTTGTCGCTTTCGTACTCTTCCCACCGTTCTTCTTCTACCATGTTAGGGCCTTCTGATCCACCCCTTAATTCAGTTCTTCTTTCTACCCATCCTTCTAAATCTGTCCCAGAGGGACATCGGTTTCGTTGGAACGACATATCCCATTAGACCCTCCTGAACCAGAAAGATCTTAAAGATATTAGGGCTATTCTAGCCCCACATCCCGATTTCTTGGTGGACTTATCCACTATGGACGAGGGCCCAAATCACTTACCATCACCTTCTTTAGCTTTCTGGGTGTCTCAACTACATGCGGGCCTTAGGTTTCCCGTCCACCCATTCCTTTCTGGTGTTTGTAACCTATATCGAATTCCTCTGAACCAAGTGATTCCTTCATCTATCTGCCATCTCTTGGACTTCTATTTCATTTTAAAAGCCAATGGTGGGAATCCTACTCCAGAAATCTTCTGTGTCAACCACGATCTCAAGAAGAGAGATGAATTTTATTACTTTAGCTACAGGCATTAGGGGTATTTCTCATTTTGTGGGTAAGCCCCCTAGTATTGACGGTAATTGGAGGGAATACTACTTCGTAGTAACTCCTCGCTCTGGCTCTTGGCCTTTTATCTGTGATCGGTGGCAATATAAGTCACCAAAATCCTCAGCCAGCTTCCTCAGCCATATTATCTTTGCTGGCTTGAGCAGCCTCCACCTCAGCAACGGGTTCCCCCTGAGCGGGTTCCCCCTGATCCTCTTCCGAATGGACCTCCACGCCCTGATATTCTGAAACAACATTGAGGATCTGATCCTCAGCCAAGTCTTGCTCAAGGACAAAAGGCTTTGGATCTGAGGGTGCAACCTCCGGAACCGTAGAAATGGGGGCAACCAGAAGTGCAGCCTAAGCAGCTTCCCCTTCCGAAGTTGCTTGATGAGCTTTGACTGACTGAGCCTCCTTTTTAGCAGCTTCCTCTTCCAAAAACTTCTTCTCTCACTCCTCTGAACCGGGATAAATGAATTTCAGAGTCTGTTGCTTGGGTCCGGAAGGCTTGCTGGACTTGTCCTCCGCTGGTTTCTTAATTAGAGCCCCTGAAGATTTGCTTGCCTGAGCCTTGACTCCTCCAGTCATGCTCGCCTGAGCCTTCTTCTTCAGGGTTCTTAACTTCTTCTTTGTACCAGCATCACCGGAATAAGTTCTGAAGAGATCAACCTTCGGAGGAATCTCAAGAGATTGTGCCTGATCAACATCTCCGATATTCAGAGTCTCCAGGATAAGAGAGATCTTCATGCCTAAGTGCATTTTTGCCTCAAATGTCGCCCGACCCTCCGGCGTGTGTTTGATCTTATTGGTCTCAGCCACCAATAGTTGGAGAAAATATTCCTCCCAGTTGAAAGCATGCAAAGCGGCATCTTTGATAGCCATCATGGTATACAGCTTAGGCCTGGAGATCTGCTCTAATCCTTCAACAATCCCCATCATGCCCTGACTAGTCAGGTCAAAGAAGTGACGGTTGGAAGTCCTGAGAACGGACTTGTTCAATCCAGACTTCAGAACAACATCTCTATCACAGAGAGACTGGAGATAATCCTTCTCATGACCAGCCCCATACTCCACCGGGCTGCATCCAGAATCAGGTAGACTAAAAACTTCCTTGATCTTCTGTCTGATGTTGACATCGACCCATTTCCTGGTCATCTCCTCTTCACCATTCTTCCCCTTCACACAAGAGGTCAAAGGGATGCATGTTTCCCACTCTTCAGTGACCTTGTTCTGCGTCATCTTGTTATAAAATGCAGCAACAAGACGAGGATGGAGTCTCTGAGGCTTGGCAGAGATGAATCGATGTAACCCAGCATTCTCAAAAGTTCTTTTACAGGCAAAACGTCTGGGTGATTCGAAGAGAAGTCACTAAAGGGTTCCCAACAAATATCATTCCTTAAATGGATAAGATTTCCAAAGAATGAATCGGCAGAAGGTGAAGCCATGATCAAGATATGAAGAAATGAAGGAAAGCAATTAGCAGAGAGAAATATAGCAAGGAAAATATTTGAGTGCGTAAAGGTCGCAATGACAAAAACTTCCCCTATTTATACTAAAAATCCAGTTTTAATCGGACGGCCCAGAAAATTATGACGTATGAGATTCAATGGTTAAGATTAAAACGCAAGATGCATGGATGAGGATTGAGCCTCTTCGATTTTCAAAATTAATGATTCAAAACTTTATCGGACACCGTTCCCGCCCACTTTGAATTAAATGCGCGTCAGAGCATGTCTGTATTTAATTCGAATAATTTGCATTTAATAATAAATGAAAAATAAATGAACGGTTGAGATTGGGTGACAAAAGGATTTGATTTGACAACACGACAAACAATATCAAAAGAAAATGCAAGCAAGATATGATGACTAAAAATAATTCAGGAGACATACCAATCAGTCAGATTTTGATATCTAACTGATACCACTTTTGACCTATCAGGGTGACATGCCCTGAACTCAGTGTCCTGAACTTTAGTCAGTCTATACTGACCATCCTTTCTTACTGAAAGTTCCCCCTTCAACAATTCACTCTCTACAACTCCTCCAATCAGATCCTTAGTTAGTCATTCCCTCTGACCTTATGCGTGCTAAAGTGAGATTCAGATTGAATCTCCTAAGCCTGGGTCAAGGAGTCCTAACTCTACTGATAACTCAACAAACCTGGTTTCAGGCAAAGCCTTAGTCAGGATGTCAGCTCTCTGCTTATCAGTAGGGACCCGTTCCATCCTTATATCTTTCTTCTCAACATGATCTCTGATAAAGTGATGCCTGATGTCTACATGCTTACACCTAGTGTGTAATACTGGGTTTTGGGATATGGCTATAGCACTATTGTTGTCACAATAAATTTGGACTTCAGTGGCCTCTATTTGGTAGTCTTTTAATTGTTGCTTCAACTAAAGGATTTGGGAGCAACAACTGTCTGCCGCCATATACTCAGCCTCAGTAGTAGACGTTGCAACACTTGTTTACTTTTTCGAAAACCAAGAGATCAGTTTACTCCCTAGAAACTGACATGTGCCTGCAGTTGATTTCCTATCAAGCCTACAACCTCCATAATCTGTGTCTGAATAGCCAGTCGGTTCTAGGTTGTCATCAGAGGGATACCAAAGTCCTAAATTGATTGTACCTCTCAGGTATTTCAGTATCTTTTTGTCACTCTCTAGATGACTTTTCTTCGGATCAGACTGATACCTTGCACAAACTCCGACTGCATAGGTGATGTCAGGACGACTTGCAGTCAGGTACAATAAGGATCCAATCAGTGCCCTATATTTAGTCTGATTCATTGAGGCTCCTTCTTTGTCAGGATCCAGCTTCTCATTTGTGTTCATGGGAATACGTGAGACTCTGCTGGTCTGAACTCCAAACTTCTGAATCAAGTCCCTTGCATACTTGGACTGATTTATGAAGATTCCGGAGACAGATTGCCTGACTTGGAGACCCAGAAAGAAGTTCATTTTTCCAATCATTGACATCTCAAATTTCCCAGTCATCAACTTGGAGAATTTCTCACAAAGCTTTAGATTAAGGGATCCAAATATTATATCATCCACATAAATCTGAACCAAGAGAATGTCCTCCCCTTCGGATATCCTGAAGAGGGTCCTGTCCACTGTTCCTTTCACGAACCCGTGGTCTATCAGGAATTGGGAAAGTGTATCATACCAAGCTCTCGGAGCTTGCTTCAGACCATAAAGAGCTTTCTTCATGTGATATACTTTATTCCCAACTTTGAACCCTGGAGGTTGCTCAACATAAACCTCCTCGTTCAGTACACCATTCAGAAAAGCACTCTTTACATCCATTTGAACTTCTTGAATGTTGCATATCCCAGAAACAACCTGATTGCTTCCAACCTTGCGACCGGAGCAAAGGTCTCATCATAGTCGATTCCTTCGGCCTGAGAGTAACCCTTTGCCACTAGTCTGGCCTTGTTTCTGACAATAACATTCTTCTCATCCCTCTTGTTCTTAAAGACCCACTTGGTGCCAATAACATGTTGACGCCTAGGTCTTTCAACTAACTCCCAAACCTGATTCCGCTCAAACTGATTGAGCTCATCCTGCATGGCTAAGATCCAGTTGGGATCAGCAAGAGCTTCTTCTATGCTCTTAGGTTCCTGGTCACTCAGGAAGCAGCAGAACATAGCACTCTCGCTAAAGGACAACCTTGTCCTGATCCCCTCATTGACATCACCAATAATGTTAGCCAATGAGTGATCATCTAGCCACTGACTCCTGCAGACGGCTGCACTGGGAGCTGTTGACGTTCCCTCGCCTGAACCTGAAATGTTAGTTTTGACAATAATAGGCAAAGAGGCAGAATGAGCAAGAACAGGGGATACTGAGTCATTTCCTGAGGGTTGCACAATATCAGGGACATTGTTTTCCCCTACAGAGTTGGACTCAGTAACTGTCTCAGGTGCAGAAGCATCATCACCGACAGTACGTACCTCAGGTTGAGTCTGTGCCTCCGTCTGAGACTCAACATTCTCCGAGGCTGGGGCTTGCTGAGGGTTGGCCTGAGGTCCATCCTGATCATCATCATCATCCCATCCCTTGGGAGCATTCACCATTTTGATCTTGAATTCAAGATTCTTCAGGCTCAGTCTTGTCACCCTCTTGGTAACCCCCTCAGTGTCAGGACTCGGAACCTGTTTTCTACGCACTGATGCAGTCTCATCAAACACAACATGAGGTGTTTCTTCCACACAAAGGGTCCGAAAGTCATACACCATAAAGACTTTGCTGACTGAGGAGTATCCTAAGAAAACTCCCTCATCAGACTTGCTATCGAAGGCTTTAAGCTAGTCTTTCCCATTGTTCAGGATAAAACACTTACACCCAAAAATATGGATATAGGAGATACGAGGCTTCCTTTTATTCCAAGTTTTATAAGGTGTCTGAGCATGTTGTTTGTTTAGCATAGATCGATTCTGAGTGTAGCAAGCAGTGATGATTGCTACAGCCCAGTACTTCTTGGGCAGTCCTGACTCAACCAACATGGTCCGGGCAGCTTCCTTCAGGGTCCGATTTCTTCTCTCAGCTATCCCATTCTGCTGAGGGTTCCTGGCTGCAAAAGTCTCATGAGCAATACCAAGGTCAGTACAAAAATTAGTTATAATTTAGTTAATAAACTCAGTTCCCCGATCTGATCTGACCCTGATAATGCTCTGACCCTGTTCAGTACTCAATTTCTTGAGTAACTCCGGAAGCTTGATCTGAGTCTCCTTCTTGTTCAGTAAGAAAATAACCCATGTGTATCTGGAATAATCATTAACAACAACAAGGGTATATTTCCTACCATTCATGCTGATAGGAGTAATCGGACCAAAGAGATCCATGTTCAGGAGCTGAAGCACTCTGTCAGTTGAGAAGGCATCTTTCTCCTTGAATGAAGCTTTGGTTTGCTTATCTTCCTGACATGCTCCGTACACGTGGTCTTTGCTAAATACTTTATTAGGTAGACCATCTACAAGAGAAAGTCTAGAAATTTTGTTAATAATCTTGAAGTTTAAGTGACTTAGGCGTTTATGCCCAAGCCAACTGAGCTCAGAAGAGCTCTTAGCGACCAAACAAGTTTCAGGAGAGCTGCTCTTAAAGTCAGCAAAATAAACATTGCCTCTCCTGACACCTGTAATCAGAACCTATAGTGTAGATTTGTCTTTCACAAGGCATATGTTAGATGTAAACTCTACACTATAACCTCGGTCAAAAAACTGACTGACCGAAAGCAGGTTATGCCTAAGACCCTCAACATAGGATACATTAAGCACTTTAACAGAACAAACGACAAGGGTACCGAATCCTCTGGTGAAACCCTTAGAGTTATCACCAAAGGTTACCTGCGGGCCTTCCTGAGCTACATAGTCCTGAAGGAGATCACGAAATCCGGTCATGTGCGTGGAGCATCCTGAGTCCAAGTACCAGTCCTTCATCTGATCCTCCCTCCTCTTCTTGTAGCCCGCAGTGACCTGAAAAGAATCAGACCTCAGGTACTCATCTCGTATTGGGTCCTACAGTGTCAGCCATACCCTTCGGGATCCAAATTTGTATAACAATTCTGATGGCATCAGAAGTGTAAACCTGTCTCCCTGAAACATCAACATACACTGTCCACTTCTTCCTTTTGGCCTGGATTCCTCAGTCCTTTGCATGACAGGTTCAGGAACTTTCTCCTTCCCTTTGCCTTTATCCTGACGAGCAATACTTGGGCTCTTATCGTCAGTTTGGGCAGGGACAACTTCTTCTGAGAAGTGCTCCCTGAAGCACCTCTCTTCTTCTTGCCCTTTGGGTCTTTCGAGGCATCATAGCCTAACCCAGCTTTAGCACCATCGGTCAGCTGAGAGAAACTTGTTAACTCATCGACCACTTGGGTAGATGTGTGTAACTTCTTCAGCTTTTCCTCAAGGTGCCCATTTGCTTCTTTCAGGCCCTCAATCTCAGTGGTGTACTGAAGCACCAGTTTTTCATGAGCATTCTCTTTTGAGATCAGCTCAAGATCCCAAGCAGTTTGCTCAGCACAAAGGCAAGCTTGCCACTTAGTTTCGAACATCACTCTCAGAGCAAGTCGCTCAATCGTCAACTGTTCTTGAGCGAGGAACAGATAAGTGTCACGAGTCTCAATCAGAGATTGATTAAACCTTTCAGTCTTTCAACCTCCCGTGGAGTTTCATCATGCTTATTCCGAGCATGAAGCAACTCTTCCTGAAGATTTACTAATCTGAGGGCTTCCTCAGTATCTCTCACTCTGAGAGACTCAGTTAACCGATCGTTTTCCCCACTCAGTTGTGCATTCACATCCACTGTGTGAGTATGAGTCTCCTACAGCCTTGAGAAGTCAACTATCAATTGCTCTAGGGCGAGCTGAAGGTCGAGTTCTCCTGCTGAGTCTGAGCTAAGTTCAGGTGCGTGATCAGGAGAAGAGGCAGAAGAACATACCTCATCATCTGCCATTAGGCAACGATCATCATACTCCTCATCGGAGAAGAGTTCAGGGGACCGGCGTCCAGGGCCATCTGAATCTGAGTAATCCTCAGCAAGCATAGCTCTCCGGTCTGATGCCCTGAGCTTTCTCTTCGCTCTCCGATCCTCTCGCTCTCAAGCACTGAGCTCCGGACAATCATACTAATAATGTCCGGTCTTCTTGCAGTGTTAACACTGATCTACATCAGAAGTAAACTTTTTATCAGTGTACCTCTATTCTGACGATTCCCTCCTGCCCCTAATGATCTTTCAGGCTTGGAGCTGGATCTTCTGGGATCAGCATCGTCTCTCCTCTTGGAGCTCTTCTCATCTCTGCGACGCTCAGGCTCGTCATGTTCTCTCCTGGATTCTAAACCCCTCCTTTCTTCTCTCCGGGGGCTCGAACTCCTGGGGCTGGAATATCTGTGATCACGGGTGTCAGTATAAAATTTCTTATACCTGCCAAATCGAGAGTTCAGTTTCTCGAAACGCCGTGCCATCAGGCTGTACTCCAGGTCCAGCTCTTCCTTGTTCATGTCCTTCAGAGACTTAGAGCCAAATCCAGCCTCAGGCTCAGGAGTAGCTTTAAGAGCCACGCTCTTTTCCTTCTCAGGTGTCTTCTCCTCACTCACATCCTCACTGACAACATTCTTCTTCTTCCTCTTATCGAGGTCAAATTCCAGAGCCTTTAACTCTGAGAATATGTGAGAGTAAGGAATATTTGTGAGGTCCTGAGTGTTCTTCAACAAGATCACTCCTGTGTCCCATCTTTCAGGGAGACAGTTCAGGATTTTAGAAGACACCTCCCTCTTGGGAAAGTCCTTCCCAAGGGTTGCTAGCTCGTTCATCATCTTAATGAACCGAGCTTCCATCTGATCGATGGACTCTCCTTCCAACATCCGAAAGGCCTCAAACTTCCTGATAGCAAGATCTTTCTTGTTCTCCTTGATCTTCTCTGAGCCCTCACTCATCTCCTTCAGAGCATCCCAGATCTGCTTCGCGGTCGTCAGGTGCATGAGTCTAATCGAATTCTCATAAGAAACGGTGTGGAGTATAATGTTCTTCATAACATTATCTAGTCCGATTTGCTTAATCTGATCAGCAGTAAGTGCTGACCTCTCCACTTCTTCATCACCATTACCTGGAATTGGAACATTACCAGCAACAGGCTAGGTGGTCTGAAGATTCCTCATAAACTTGATTGGACCATGCTCAATCACCTTCGGCATCTGATCATGGATGGAGTAGAGATGTGCAAGAACCCTGAATTTCCAATAATCATAATTGCCAATAGAGAATTCAGGAAGCCTGCCTTCAAGGTACTTAGAACCGGATGACATGATATGCAAGTTTTCAGAAACAAGATCTGTTCAGTTGACCACCAAAAGTTTCTCCTTAGAAACTATTGGTAAACAAAGTTAGTGGTATTTTGAACCACTCTTCTGATACCACTTGTTGGTCCTGAAACGAGTTAAATCAATGTATGGGGGGAATACACTGATGTAAGATTTTTCTGAAGACTCAGAAAAATACTCTTACACGCTCAGTTAGGAAGATCCTGATGTTACTCAGTAAAACTGATAGTCCGTAGGGGCAGCAGGGACAAGTCAGTAATGGAGTCAGATAGGTTGAGTGTGAGTAATGTGCTCGGAAGCTCAGTAGAGATAACAAACCTACTGACTGCTCAGAAGCAAGTCAGTTGGACTACTATCCCAGTAAGCTAGAGTACGTGAGAAAAGTGAGCCCTTAGTTTCTACTCGTTTTAGCTTCTGAAAACTTTTCTCTAAGTTTTCTTAGTAAATTGGTGGTTAAGGCTGGTGCACAATATTAAGACTCAGGTTGATTGATTCAGCCTGAATATCAAAACAATGCAGTATGCTCAGTTTAATATGAATGACAATTATGATCCTGAACACAAATGTAAATCAGCACACAAGGGTCTTTTTAACGTGGTTCAGAGATAACCAACTCCTACGTCCATGGCCTGATTTAACAGGAAGCTACCCTCAAAACCCTGAGGATAGGTACTTAGTTTTTACGTGCCAAGGGACACGAATAGCCAACTTCCTCTCTTAGGTATTCTTGGTTTCCAACTAAGGATAGCCCTAGCAATACAAATCGATGCTAAGAATTAGAGCTATCGAACTAAGCAAATACAGAGTTAATCCTACTACAACACTAGGGAAATTTAATTTCAGAGTGTTGTTCAAAGTATGCTTTGAGTGCTTGGATTCTTGAGAGTTTTCACTTGGAAATTTCCCGTTATCCTTGAATGGGTGCAAGGCTCTCCATATTTATAGGCAAGATTCAAAATAGATCCGTTGGAGAAGATCTACCCAAATCTTTCCTATTTTAGGGTGGTTGCAGGCTAGATGTACTATTGACCTAATCACCATGCTTAATCTGGCAATTTCGTCCCGCCGCCTGCAACTCTGAGACCCATTAAATGCTGCATTAACTACTGCGCAGACTCCGTACATGCATGTCAAAAGATCATTAGCTCTCTGAACAAATGGCTAGTTGACCACCTGACACTTGTCCTTCCTCGTACATTCAATACTCTGAGTCTCTTATTAATAACTCAGCCAGAATGTGTGTCTTTATTGGAGTCTTACTGACATTCTCTTTGTCTCTTTGTCCTATAGCATAAATATCCTTTTTGCTTTGGACTTACATGGATCAGGTAAACTGAACCAAGGCCTAAGTCAGGTCTTGCGAGCATTCAGCTAGGCCTGATAGGTTATTCAGCCCAGTATGTGTAATCTTTATGCTTTGGACTTACATGAGTCAGATAAACTGACCCAAGGCCTAAGTCAGGTCTTACGAGCATTTAGCTCGGCCTGATAGGTTACACTTACTCACATGCTTAGTGTACTCAGTAGAAACATCAGTCAATGGAACTTCGGATTGTCTTCAGGATGGATCTTCAGGCTTCGGTCTTCAGCTTCAGTTCAAGCAATCTTCAGCAAGACTTACTCTGATCTTCTTCAGGATGAATTGTACTTCAGACTTTAGTAAATTGGGTCGACTCCAATGTTCTTCAGTCTTCAACACGTTCCCCCTGAACTGAATCCCTGACCTGACTATCCTGAGCTAGACAATCCTGAACAACTGTACTTAGGCAAATTCATCAGGTTTTTTGGGATCTAATCAAAATACTCAGATTGTCCCAACAATTTCCCCCTTTTTGATGATGCCAAAACCCTTGAGCAAATTCCTATTCATCTATACAATCAACTGACTTAGTCAGTGAAGACAACTCAGTACCTCCTGACAAACTAGGCACTTAGTCTATAAGATGAAAACAAGGAATGGGTTAGTACAGTTCTTTATATGGAATACGGAAAAGTAAATTCAGGAGTCAACAAGAAGTTGTACTCAGGAAAATAAAATAACTTCATTGATTGATAAGCAATTACAAGTATACTAAAGCTATTACAATTTCCTTGATTCAGGCATGTTGAACCTCCTGAGTATCTTCAGGTTGTAATCCTTCTGAGTTTAGAACAACTTTCCTCTCCTCTTATCTCTGATAATTTCCATGCCCAGTATCCTCTTTGCACTGCCCAGATCCTTCATGTCAATGTGCTACAGAGTTTAGCCTTTAACTTTTGAATTCTTTCAGGAATTTTTCTTGCAACCAACATGTCATCCACATAGAGTAGTAGATATTTAAGTACTTCCTTCCCTTATTTTTCAAGATAGACACAACTATCATACCTGTATCTTGTAAAGTCTATAGAGACCATGAAGCTGTAAAACTTCTTAAACCATTGCCTAGGACTTTGCTTCAGTCCATACAATGATTTCTTCAGAAGACACACCTTCTCCTGATTTCCTAGTAAAATAAAACCTTCAGGTTGTTGCATGTGTATCGTTTCTTCCAGATCTCCATGTAGAAAGGTTGTCTTGACATCTAACTACTGAAGCTGTAAGTCCTCCTGAGCTACCTTTGACAATAGAATTCTTATTGAACAATGTTTAACAACTGGTGAGAATACCTTATTGAAATCAACCCCCTCTCTCTGAGTGAATCCTCTAGCCACAAGTCTTGCCTAGTATCTCAGCTTCTCTTTTTCTCCTGACCCCATTTCAGATTTCTTCTTGAAGATCCACTTGGAATTGAATACCTTCAGTCCGTGAACCTTGTTCACTAGTGTCCAAGTGTTGTTCTTCTCTAATGACTGAAGTTCCTCAGTCATTCCCAATATCCATCTCTCTTTATCTTTACTTGACACAACTTCAGCATAGCTTTGTGGTTCCTAATGCTCCACCTCTTCAGCGGTTGTCAGGGACACCATGTCAGCCTGACCAAATCTAGTCGGAGGGTGTATGCTTCTCCTGTGTCTGCCTCTTGCTAGACTATATTTTTTGAGATCTTGGCCTTCAGTTTCTGAAATTGAGTGGTCAGAATGTTCATCAGTATCATTTCCTCAGACTCCTCCTGAGGCCTTCGTGAGTTTTCATCTGCCTCAGTATCTGCTTGTTGGGAAATGACTTGTAAAAATATTTTGATAAAATCCCAGAGACCCCTGATGTATCAATGTATCACTAATACTTAGAAATATAGCCCAAAGTGTTAGGAGGCTATGATAGAAACTTAGAAAAATTGATTTTATACAAACAGGCTACTTTTGCTTTAATTAGTCTGATAAGCCTAGACTAGCCTGAGGCATCTTAGACTAGTCTGGTGAAGGATTAGGAGATACACCAACTGTCTGAAGAATGCACCCCAAAAGACTAAGTCCAAGTGACCTGAAAAGACTTCCCTGAAGACAAGTAACCTGATGCATTAAATGCCTTCAGCATTTAAGAATGAAGCAGCCAATACATAAATGAAGTGTTAAATGCAGCAAGGAGAATGTTCCAAGTCACCTGATGAAAAAACATAGGACTTCAATGCAACCATTAGCACAGACACTTAGAGAGGATTGGAGATCTGAGAGCAGCTTTCGCATCTCAGACTCCATAGAATTGGTAGAAGAGCAAGATGAGCTAACAGAGGAGGTTTCAGCTTCTACCTCTTCTGTGTCTGCCATGAGGCAAAAATCCTCTGATGATGGTGAATCAGCAGTGGAGATGTATTCTTCAAAATCTTGAATAATCTTGTTCATCTCCTCTTCAAAGTTCACACCACAGTTGTAAGACATGATTCTTCCTGCAAAAAGTGTTAGGAGAAATAACACACAAGGATTTTTCAAAAAGGATTTGGATCTGCCCTGGTGACCACCTAAAGCTTCTCAGGCTGTGGCCGTTAGGACACACAGCTCTGATACCACTTGTTGGTCCCTAAAGAAGACTTTGAGTCTTCTTGTTTTGAAAATAGCTGACTTTACAATCAGCTGAGTGCGCAGTGATTTTGTGTGCGGAAACGTTTTAAATTAAATCCTTTTAATGAAAACCTTTTATTTAGTGCAGCAAGTAGGAGCAATTAAAATAAAGCAGATAAAAACACAAGATTTATAG
>JAPKLY010000192.1:232027-297667 GCA_026898435.1 Prunella vulgaris
GGAGTTGAGGGGCTCTCTTACTCACTTACTTCCTTCCTTACAACTTTCGAGAGAAATCTCTCTTACAACTTGTTAGTGCAAACAGCCTTGCAACTAACTGATCGACTTCTACAAAGTCTTACAAAGGAATAATAAATGTGAACGTGTTTGTTGTACAGAGGAAAAATATTGTAGCCTATCTGCTAGTGTAATCGCGCGTAGGATCGTTATGATTTTTCTCTCTTGTACTCATATTTATAGGTATAAAAAACTAGCCGTTAGAGTTGACTAGGATTTGAAATTCCTATAAATATGTAATCGATCAATCAGAATGATTGATTGATTCTTGATTTCCAGGTTGATATCTTTCCATCTTTGGCTTGATCTTCAATCTAATTGACATGATTGATTACCTATGATTCTGGAAATCTTCTAGCCGTTACTGTGATCTTTTCCTTTTGACATGATTGACTTCCCATAAATAGATCTTCTATGCAACAGCTTCAGACGACCTCAGCTGGTGGTGGTGGTCCTCTACTGGTTTCTGCACCTCAGCTGATCTGACATCAGCTGACCTGGACCTCAGCTGATCTGACATCAGCTGATCTGAGCCTCAGCTGATATCTAGCACCTCAGCTGGTCTTCACCTAAGCTGACCTGGACCTCAGCTGATCTAACCTCAGCTGATCTGACATCAGCTGATCAGCTGACCTCCCAAGATCAGCTAGTTTTAATGGCATCAAAACGTAAGGGATTTCCCAACAACTCGAAATCACTCTAGTTTCCCAAGTGCTTATTTTGCTTAGAGCTCAATCTTGTATTTAGGCTTACACTGTAATATCTTAGAAGCCTACTGAGATAACCCAATCTACATACTACTCATCATTGTAAAGGGTTATCTCAAGCTTAGTTGGAAAACTCAAGCTCTTAAACCAAGATAGGTTCAAGGCTGTGAGAGGAGAGAAAGTAAGCTGAGGAGTGTCTCAGTCTGAAATCTGAGAGGAGTAGGACTCAGTGACAATCCTAGAGATCAAGAGGAGATATTCTTCATCAGTGCACCATGGCACTCTAAAATAAGGAATTCTTATGGTTAAGGAATTCTCCTGTTAAATCAGGAAAAATGGATGTAGGAGAGTTCAACTCCGAACCACTATAAGTCCCTGTGTCTTTTGTGCTTTTGTGTGAGTCAACAACTTCAAGTGTTTTATATACTATCTGCTGCACAACTCAAACTTGATCAAATCCTCAGGCTACTTATCATGAGACCTATAAGTCCACTGATATTTTATAAGTGGCCTGTGCTTTTAAAGTCCGCTGTTAAATTAATCTGCTGAAAAAACTGATCCTTGAAAAATCTGTATTTACAGGTGTATTCCCCCCCCCCCATACACATGTTTTTATCTATTTGGGACCAACAAATGGTATCAGAGCAGGGGTTCAAAGAACCACTGCCTTGATATATCATTAGTGGTCATTTGAACTGATCTGACTAACCTTTCTTGAAGTGTCTAGTTAAATATGTCTACTCAAGCAGAAGGATCAATCAACACAGGGAACACTACAACAGGAGCAGTCAATGCTAATGTAGTTGGAAGCTCAGACTCCAACATGGGAACCTATCCTCTCAATCATCTTGCACATCAAAAGTTACCCCAGTTCTCAGTAGAAGGCTATGATTTCTGGAAGATAAGGATGAGGGCTCACCTAGCCTGTGTGCATGTTAAAATGCTCAGAGTAATCAGAAGAGATCCCTTTGTCTTTATGACTCCTAATCTTAGGATCACTCAAGCTCAAATTAATGATCCTAGAGAAGAGTGGCCTAAGGATGAAGATGACTTCACTGCTGATGAGAGGAAGAGACATAATCTCAATTTTGTGGCTATGAATATATTGTACATAACCATCCCTGACTCTGTCATGGGAAGGGTTGTCCATTGTACAACTACAAAAGAGATATGGGATACCTTGGCCCTCCTGTGTGTGGGAATTAACAAAATAAAAGAAAACAAATTGCCAGTTGCTGTTCAAAAGTATGAACAATTCACAATGGAATCAAATGAGACCATTGATCAACTTGATGGAAGATTCACTGACATCATGAAGGAGATATCCCTTGGTAAAGTTTACACCAAAAGGGAGGTTGCTCTCAAAATCCTCAGGGGACTCTCACCTAGATGTCTACTATGTGATGATGCAGAACACAAAGGATCTGTCCAACATGTCTATGCAGCAAGTATTCTCAGAATAGAAAGAGAGCTACAGAAGAACCTTCCTCATCTGAGAATGGAGTAGCCTTCAAGGTAAACTGTTCTGAATCTGAACCAGTCAAGATCAAGAAAGCCAACAAGCCTTGCAAATCCCAGAGCAACGCTGAGCTGAAAGAAGAAATGAGCCTTCTAGCAAGAAGGTTTGAAAAGCTGAACTCAAGATGTGGCAAATACAAAAGATATTATCAGGATAGCAAGGAAAAGAAGTCCAGGTTCACTCCCAGGAATGAAAAGAAACCTGAGAAAGATTACAAGAGAAACAACAAAAGTGAGGAATCCACCTCAAAATTAGAATCCAGAAGAAAGGACAAGGAAGAAGATGAAGATGATGACAAAAGATGCTTTCAGTGTAACAAAATAGGCCACTTCTAGTATGACTGTCCTCAGCTGAGTTCCAAGCAAAGAAAGGAAAGAGAGGCCAAGAGGGACAGGAGACTGGAAAGTAGAGCAATGGTGGCAGAAGATGAAGAGGTTGCAAGCTCATCAGAGGAGATATTCACTGATAGCAGTAATGATGACCTATGCCTCATGGCCAATGATGAACCTGAGGTACAATCTCAACTATGTCAATTACTAGTACACTCACCTGAGCCTAGCTCAGAGTCAGCAGGGGAGCTCAACCTTCAGTTCTCTTTGGAACAATTGATGGTTGACTTCTCCAGGCTGCAAGAGGCATACCTCATTCTTGAGGAAGAAAATAGGATGCTAGCAAATGAAAATACCAAGCTAGCTGAATCTGAGATTGAGGCAGACCTTGCCTCAGCATCCCAAACCATTGCCCTAACAAATGAAGTGGAAACACTCAAGAGTCAGGTCAGTACAAAGGATGAGCTAATCAGGGGACTGATCAATGATCAGTTCAGGCTAGCTAGTGAAAATAATGAGCTAGCTATTCAAATTAAAACCCTTATCAGCAATGTAAACTTGCTGAAGGAATCTGAGGATCACCTGCTTTGAAAGCTAGAATCTCTAAATAAACCCTCTTTTGCTATAGAGAAGATTCTGAGTTTACAAAATAGCTCAGACAGCAGACATGGGATAGGATTCTTCCCATGCACATCCTCAGAAGGCCCTCCAAACACTGCACCCACTTGCAGTAGTGAGAGAGTGTTTGTAAGGTCCTCTGAGAATCCCAGAAGGATCCTTGATAAGGGCAAAAGGCCTGCTGAACCTACTGAGGAGGTGATAGTGCCAAGTAGGTCCACTGAAAAGGCTAGAACAGCCTATACACCTCCCAAAACAAACTCCATGAAAAATCTACTTCGAAGAAGAAAATCTTCTAAAAATAAATGGAGTAATGTTCAGTACACATATCCTCAACCTAGATCTTCTCCTAGGAGACAATCTAGGCAGAGGACAAACTGGCCTGAATCCTCTGTCAGGGGAGTTGGCAGAAGGGTTCACTATAGGGAACCACTCTCATATATGCCCTATGAGAAGAGTTATATCCCTCCTTATCAACAGCACATGAGGCCAGCTGCACCAAAGCCCTTTAGGAACAGGAGGTATGACAAGCCACCTGTCCCACAAAGGACTAACATTTATAAGGCAGTCAACTCCTAGGGCAGTTAAGGAGTCTACTGTCTATGTAGATGTTTATGGGAGAAAATCAGCCAGTCTAAAGTAACTAGGACTGTTAAGCAGATTTGGATCCCTAAAGGTACAACTAACCAAATAGGACCCAACACAAGATGTGTACCTAAGAACTGATTTTTATGCAGGTTTTGGACTCTAAAGATGATTGGTATCTGGATAGCGGTTGCTCAAGACATATGACAGGCAACCAAAGTCTCCTGACCAACTACAAAGAAAGGAAAGGCCCACAAGTCACTTTTGGTGTCAACTCTAAAGGAATCACAGAAGGTTATGGTACCCTGAAAATAGGGACAGTCCAGGTAACAAATGTATCGTATGTCAATGGACTGAAACATAACCTGCTTTCTATAA
The DNA here is from genome assembly GCA_026898435.1 of Prunella vulgaris. NCBI lineage: Eukaryota > Viridiplantae > Streptophyta > Magnoliopsida > Lamiales > Lamiaceae > Prunella > Prunella vulgaris. The sequence continues at coordinate 236,221 of JAPKLY010000192.1, forward strand.
GCCAATTCTGTGATAAGGGATATAATGTTGAGTTTTCAAGTAACCTGTGTTGTGTAAGAAATGCATCAAATACACAGGTACTACTAACAGGGTCTAGCAAAGGAAATGTTTATCTTGCAGATTGGAGATCATGTCCAAAAGAGACCTGTCTCATTGCCAAGAGCTCAAGTGATCTGCCATGGCTATGGCACAGAAGACTCAATCACCTGAATTTCATGACATTAAACAAAATATCCAAGTTGAACCTAGTGGAAGGAATACCAAATGAGGTGTTCAAAAAAGACCACATTTGCAAAGCTTGCCAAGAAGGGAAGCAAATAAAAGCCTCATTCAAAAGCAAAATAACTCCCTCCACTGACAGGGTACTTCAACTTCTACACATGGACCTATTTGGACCTGTAACACCTGCCAGCATCAATGGAAACAAATATACACTGGTGGTAGTTGATGACTTCTCAAGATATACATGGGTGCTCATCATGTCCAGCAAAAAGGATACCCAACTCAGGCTACCTGAGTTACTCAAGAAGATTTCAAATGAAAAGGATCTATCTATCATCAAGATAAGATCTGATAAACGTACTTAGTTCATAAATTCCATTATTACGGACAGTTGCAATAACTTAGGTATATCCCATGAGACCTCAGCTGCTAGAACTCCTCAACAAAGTGGGATAGCTGAAAGAAGAAATAGGACACTAAAGGAGGCTGCCAGAACCATGCTTGCTGATGCACAAATCCCCAAAAGGTTCTGGGCTGAAGTCATACATACAGCCTGTTACACCCAAAACAGATCCATGCTCACCAAAACTCAAGGCAAAACCCCTTATGAGCTATGGAATGGTAGGAGACCTCAGGTATCCTACTTACACATCTTTGGTTGCAAGTGTTTCATTCACAACAATGGAAAAAGGCAATTGAAACCTTTGATAGCAAAGCTGATGAAGGAATTTTCCTTGGATATTCCCAAATCAGTAGAGCCTTCAGGGTATATAACCTTAGAACCCTTGTGGTGGAAGAAACACCCCATGTTGTTTTTTATGAATCTACTCTTGAGTCCAGGAAAGATCAGGCTACTAAAGAGATCACTGACAAGATAACTAACCTGACCCTGGACAAGTCTACTGATAAGAAGGTGGATGCCTACATACCAACATGGGACAACCTAGGATTAAAACAGTCAGAGGACTGCATCCAAAGGACAAACCAGCCTGAGGAAATCAAAACTGATGTAAATGAGCTGAATGACCCAATCCCAGCTTCTCAGGTAATATCTTTCAATGAAGAAGCTTGTCAAGCTGAGACAGACACTGAGCATAATATTCAGGGGGAAGCCAGACTAGACTGTGCTGATAACTTAGAAACAACCCTGAATGATGACTCAGGACTACTTCCCTCTGCCCTATCCCCTGATTTACTTAGAATTGCCCAATCTAGTGACTCAATCCCAGTTGAAGAGGTATCCCTTGAGGATAACCCCACTGAGAGAGGACAATCCAAAAGAAGCTGGTTGATTGATCACCCAATCAATCAGATTCTTGGAGATCCTAATCTTGGAGTCAAGACTAAAAGTTTTCATGGAGAGATTGCTCTCTTTTGTTGCTTCCTTTCAGCACAGGAACCCAAGACCATTGAAGAAGCATTAAAGGATCCAAATTGGATCAATGCCATGGAGGAGGAACTTAACCAGTTCACAAGGAATCAAGTGTGGGAGCTTGTCAAAAGACCCAAGCATGCAAACATCATTGGAACCAAATGGGTCTTCAAAAACATGAAGGATGAGAATGATGTCATAGTCAGTAACAAAGCAAGATTGGTGGCCAAAGGATACTCTCAAGTTGAAGGATTTGATTATGATGAAACCTTTGCACCAGCAGCCAAACTAGAAGCAATCAGACTATCTCTTGCCTATGCAGCCCACAAGAAGTTCAAGGTCTATCAAATGGATGTCAAGAGTGCATTCCTCAATGGGGTTCTGAATGAAGAAATCTATGTGGAACAACCTCCTGCCTTTGAGGAAGGCAACAAAGTCTACAAGCTCAGAAAAGCCCTATATGTCCTGAAACAAGCCCCAAGAGCCTGGTATGACACATTGTCACAGTTTCTCTTGGAACATGGGTTCACTAAGGGGAGTGTTGACAGAACACTCTTCAGAATCACACATGGAGAAGACATACTCTTGGTCTAAATCTATGTGGATGATATCATATTTGGATCACAGAATGAAGATCTATGCACAAGATTCTCACATCTCATGAAAGGAAAATTCAAAATGTCCATGATGGGAGAGATGAATTTCTTCCTTGGACTGCATGTCAAACAGTCCCCTGAAGGAATATTCATCAATCAGGCCAAGTACAAAGGGAGCTAATTCAGAAATTTGGTTGCAGCTCAAGCAAGGTAGTCAGGGTACGTATGAATACAAACACAAAGCTTGAACCTGATGAAGAAGGAGAAGCTGTGGATCAGACTACTTATAGTGGAATCATTGGATCCCTCATATACCTCACTGCAAGCAAGCCTGACATTACTTATGCAGTAGGAATCTGTGCAAGATATCAGGTTAGTCCCAAGAAAAGTTACCTGGAAGCCACAAAGAAGATTCTAAGATATCTCAAGGGTACTGTCAACATGCTACTTTGGTACGCTTCTAATGATAACTTTGAATTAATAGGCTACTCTGATGCTGACTATGGAGGATGCAAAATTGACAGAAAGTCAACCACAGGGACATGTCAATTTCTTGGAAATAAATTGATATCCTGGCTCTCAAAGAAGCAGAGTTCAGTAGCAACAAGCACCACTGAAGCTGAATACATGACTGCTGGAAATTGCTGTGCTCAAATCCTATGGATAAGGCAACAACTGACTGATTACAACATACAGGCCAGTGAAGTACCTATCTTTTGTGATAACAATAGTGCTATTGCTATATGACAAAACCCTGTACTTCACACAAGATGCAAGCATGTGGATATTAGGCATCACTTCATCAGAGACCATGTGGAAAAGAAGGAAGTGGGCCTTGTAAAAATTCACACTGATAAGCAAAGGGCAGACATACTCACAAAACCTTTGCCAGAAGCAAGGTTTCATGAGTTATCAGTGGAGTTAGTTCTTCTTGACCCTGAGTCAGGAAACTGATCAAGCTACCTAACTCAGAATGAATCACAATGGGTTCACAGGCCACTAATTGAGGGGGAATATTCTAGCAACAACAGTGGACTCAACTGATAAAAGTCCACTAATGCCCTCTAATAGACAGAAGAGTCCACTCCACTTACCTAAACTGGACTGAGCAAAAGTCCACTGAGTACTCCACTGAGACAAATTCAAACTGACGATTACTTTATTGGTAATCGTGCCTGCGATGCATTTAATGGGATAGTAAGTGTGCAGTAAAATCTTGGGAGATGATTTTGAGCAGTTATCTCTCATGAAAAGCCTCACTTTTAACCGTCATCCTTTTCAATCTGAACTGTTGATCTAAAACCAACACACTTTCCATATTTGGTAATAATTACAAATTACTTGGGAATTTAAAACACTTTATCTTCCAAATTATTGCTACATTCTCAACCATAGATCTGATGTCTCTTGATTTAATCACCACCCTTGATCTACTGTATAAATACTTCTCACACTTAGGAGTTTTTACACGATTTCATTACTATCAACCCTACTCATACTCTCAACCCTTACCATTCCTTAACCCTTACCAGAAAACATCCACTCTTTGAAACAATGTCTCAAATCTACATAGATTACAAAGAACTGTCCAACAACAAAAACTTTTGGTATGAACAAATCGTTTGTTTCAACTATCCCAAAGTTCTTTCTGACCCCAACCTACACCATATAAGAAGAGCCCTTGATCTTGTCAGAAATGCTGGGCTCTACAGATTCTTATCCAAAGGCCCAGAGAAATGTTATGACAGGCAGGTTTGGGAATTCTTTGTTGACATGGAGAAGAGCATTACATCCATCAGATCTACCATCTTGATGGAGAAGAGTGAGAAGAAGCAAGACAAGAAGGGGAGAGAAGTCATTGAAGCTGTCATGAAGAGGCACAAATTTACATTGAAGCAGGAGGATTAGCATGACATCTTTGGGCTGCCAAACGAGGGTTTGGACCCAGGAACTTACATGCTTGGAGAAGAGGAGAGATTTCTGAGCACAATAACAAAGAAAAGAGAGCAGTATGTCACAACCTTCAACAAGAAACTCCTCAAGCCTGAGTTTGAGGATTTGGCAGAGATTGTTGGGAAATGCATCCTAGCAAATCAGGGAAGCATTGAGCATGTGAGCAAGATCAAGTTAAGGCTGATGGCAGCCATTGTCAACACCACTGATAGAGTGAAGTTCAACTGGCATCAGTTCTTCATTTCTAATTTTAGGGAGAAGAGGAATAAACTAAAAGTGGTCAAGGGAAGGATGTTGATAGAGCACAAGCTGTGATATGCCTCAAAGGTGTCTCTCATCATTGAGGCACTGAACCTGAAGTACAACTTCCCAGAAACAGGATCTTGGAACAAGGCCAAAATCTTGTTTAACTCTGAGAAGCTCTTGGAGAAGATGAAAGTTGAGGCACCAACTGGTGAAGGAAGAGAGGAACAGGCCACAGTCCCAGAGGAGTCAGGGGAGGACAGTCCCCCTGTGAACATCAAGAAAAGGGCTTTAAAGACAAGTAAGAAGATGAAGTCCCACAAATAGGAGGAGTTGGAGAAAAAGAAAAGCAAATTGGTGAAGAAAGCTTTCATTGAAAGCAGGGCAGTAAGCAGCAGCTCTGAGACTTCCACTACACACTTATCTGTTGAGAAACCTGTTGAGGAAGAGGTTGAAGGGATGAAGTCCCCTATTCACTTACTTGCCACCACTTCCCTCAAGGGGATTGAGGAAGGGCAGGAGGGAGAGGAAGCAGATGAGGAGGAAGAGGAGACATCAGAGGAGTCTGATGAAGATAGCTCAGAAGAGTCTGAGGAAAGATAAGGAGGACAAGAAGCTTCAGAGGACTCTCAAAATTCCACTGAGGTAGCCCATATCACAACCACTGCACACATCACAACTGAAAATCCCACTGAAGGCTCTCAACAGCCTGAAAGTGAAACCAAAGAACAACCCACTGTCCCACAGCTTGATGTAGCCGATGAATAGGAGGTCCAGTACACCTACTTGGACTCTCTAAAGGAGGAGGCCAGTTATGAATTGGAACAGTTATATCCTGCCTTGAACTCCCATCCAACCCTCAAGGAGATGTTTGAGAGGGTCAAGCTACTATTCAAGCTGAAAGATGCATATCTTTATGAGCTTTTGGAGGCTGTGAAGGGACAAGGTGAAAGCTACTGGAGAAAAGAGGAGAAGGAAGTACTTGAGTTTGCTCAAGTAAGAAAGATCAGTGTACTGTTGACAGAATGGGAGTTTGGCAAGTTGGTTGCCAAGAAATTGGATGATGCAAGATTGATAGAGGGGCCCAAGGAAAAGTCTGCTGATGACCAAGAAAAGGATGGAGATGATGAAGGAGCCAACCCTGCTGAGGAGGGTCAGGCTGGTGAGAAACAGGGGATGTCCCAGGCTAGTGGGACTCAGGGCACTGAGGGACAGGTCAGTGAAAAACAACCCGAGTCACAGGGGACTCAGACTGAAATGGTGCCCTCCCCTGATGAGACACTAGTGGCACAAATAGAAGGAGTGATCCAGACCGTTGTATAGGCTATTGTGGAGGCTAAGTTTGAGGGAACATAGTTGGCTAGCCGGACTGGCAAAATGGAGATCCTAAAATCATGATGGAGGAACAATCTGTTGAGACAGTTGTGCTTGATGAACATCTGGATCCGGTAAAAGACTCTAACTTGACACTGATTACTAATCTGTCAAGTAATGTGGATCAGATGGAGATGCATCTATCCAAGGAAATCAATGATCTCAAAGCTAGTGTGGTTCAAGAGAGGCAGGCCCATGCACAGATAATGATAGCAGTCAGACAAGAGAACTTGGAGGAAAGAGAGAGATTGATTCAGGCTACCATCACAGCAATGGCAGGTGGCCTGATGGAGAAGATGGATGCCTATATCACAAGAAGGGAAGAGGCCCTGAAGGCAGAGATTGAGACTCAGGTGAGGCAGGCACTTTCAGTGCTTCCCACTCAGGCGGCCACAAATCTGATCATTGAGGAGAAACTTTGGCCACTTACTGATTTTGGAGTGGATGCTGCCTTCCACCTGAGGGCTCTTGATGAGGAAACTGAGCACTGCCTCACCCATCTAAGAGTTGTGGAGCAGGAGACAGCTAAGCACTCAGTAGCTCTTGTTGAACTCTCTAGGAGAGTTAGCAAGAAGGGGGAAGAAGGTAAGGACAGGCCACTGGGTGGCTCATCAGTGGGCAAGAAGGCTGATCCAGAAAAAGTTATGGCAGATATTAGGCAGGAGCTGGACACTCTGGTGAGAGACAGGGAGCAGGCCACTGCTCATGAGAAGAAGAAGGAAAAGTCTGATGCAGGAAGGGGAACCAGGCTGACTAAAGCCAAAGAACAGATTCTGAGAGAGAAAAGGCAAAGAAGTGAACAGAGAAGTGGGAGTGTTTCTGACACTCAGGCCACCAAGAGGAAAAGGGTAATGATTACTCAGGGAGAAGAAGAAGAAGAAGTCAGGGAGCTTGTTGTGGAAAATCACAATACAATTGCCTCACTTGCACCAAGTCAGCCAGAGAAGGTGCAGTCCACTGAGGACCTCTTTAGGCCACCTACACTCAGTCCACTGGCCCAGGCATTAAAAGAAGGGAAGACTCTTGATTAGTATAACCTGGAAAAGATGGAGGAGAAACAAAGACTGATTGAGAGTGGCCAACTGATGAAGCCCCCACCACCAAGGAAGCCAAGGATCTCACACTGGAGGTTGAAGGCCAGAAGAAGCCAGGCTCAGGCTAATGAGCCCCTTGCAAGATTTCCTCACATAGATCCTTAGGTTCCTAAGATGATCAATGACTCCTGCGAGGAAGCCGAGAGGGAGTTTGTGTACTCCTTCTATGTGACAGGTGAGTTCGAGGGAATGGAAGTTGATGTAGTGTTTCATCAGAAAATGGTGGAAAATTGGCCTGCTCTGTATCCCAAGATCTTAAATGCATGGGAAGAGCATAGTGGAGGTGACCAGTTCAAGGCCTCTGGTCCCATTCTCTTCATGCCTCCAATGGATGCCAGTAGGGAGGTGAGGATGCAAGATATTCTGGGAGAATGGCTAGTGGTGTGTGAACAACTTGGATTGAAGGGGCACAACAAGGACATAATGGAAAGAAAGATGGAGCTGAAGAAGAGAGTATTTGCTCAATATGGAGTGGAGCCAGCATTTGGGAGCCTGTAAGGCAAAGTACACTGGGACGGGAAGCAATTGAAGTTGAAGTCTTTTATTTCTTTTTATCTTTGGGACAGGATAGTACTATGGTTACAGTAGGAATTCTGTGAACTGTAATCATTTCACAAGATCAATGAAATTTCAATCCTTTGAGCCCAAGATAATATCTCATTATCTGTTTGGCCTATGCACTTTATTATAAACTGCCTAACTAACCTGCAGGTACTTTTTCAAGGGGAACTTCTGAAATTTAAAATTTTGCTAAGTAAAAGTCTTTTGATAAAGGCTTAAACAGACTAGGTCTTTGTTCTTATCAAAAAGGGGGAAATTGTTGGGAAATGACTTGTAAAAATGTTTTTATAAAATCCCAAAGACCCCTGATGTATCAATGTATCACTAAGACTTAGAAATATAGCACAAAGTGTTAGGAGGCTTTGATAGAAACTTAGAAAAATTGTTTTTATACAAACAGGCTACTTCTGCTTTAACTAGTCTGATGAGCCTAGACTAGCCTGAGGCATCTTAGACTAGCCTGATGAAGGATTAGGAGATACACCCACTGTCTGAAGAATGCACCCCAGAAGACTAAGTCCAATTGACTTGAAAAGACTCCCCTGAAGACAAGTAACCTGATGCATTAAATGCCTTCAGCATTTAAGAAGGAAGGAGCCAACACATAAATGAATTGTTAAATGCAGCAAAGAGAATGTTCCAAGTCACCTGATGAAAAGACAGAGGACTTCAATGCAACCGTTAGGACTGGACTGAGGAACAATTAAGTCAGACCAATGAGAAGCTGCCACCTATGTATGGACCAGACACAAAAGACTGACCTGTCAGTTCCCAAGTTCAGAAGCAACCAACAACCTAGGATGACACAGTTTTCAAAGGCGACAGCATTAACTCTAAGCAGGCATTTAATGAGCTATCAACCATTAATGATTAAGAGTTAACCATCCAAAATCTGAAGAAGATCCTTAGAACGTTGGACTGCTACATTTTCACAGATTTGACCACCCAAAATCTGAAGAAAATCTTGAAGAACGTTGGAACACCAAAATAGCTTAAATTTGAAACTATCTCTCCAATGGATAGTCTTTCTAATTTAAGTCTATAAATACAAGAGTTGAAGAAGAAGCTAAGTACAGGAAACTAACAAGCTCAACTGGTTATCTTAAAGTTCTCCATAGTTCATCATACACTCAAGCACTCGAAATCACTCTAGTTTCCCAAGTGCTTATTTTGCTTAGAGCTCAATCTTGTATTTAGGCTTACACTGTAATATCTTAGAAGCCTACTGAGATAACCCAATCTAGATACTACGCATCATTGTAAAGGGTCATCTCAACCTTAGTTGGAAAACTCAAGCTCTTAAACCAAGATAGGTTCAAGGCTGTGAGAGGAGAGAAAATAAGCTGAGGAGTGTCTCAGTCTGAAATCTGAGAGGACTAGGTCTCAGTGACAATCCTTGAGATCAAGAGGAGATATTCTTGATTAGTGCACCTTGGCACTCTAAAACAAGGATTTCCTGTGGTTAAGGAATTCTCCTGTTAAATCAGGAAAAGTGGATGTAGGAGAGTTCACCTCCGAACCACTATAAATCCCTGTGTCTTTTGTGCTTTTCTGTGAGTCAACAACTTCAAGTGTTTTATATACTATCCGCTGCACAACTCGAACTTGATCAAATCCTCAGACTACTTATCAGGCGACCTATAAGTCCACTGATATTTTATAAGTCACCTGTGCTTTTAAAGTCCGCTGTTAAATTAATCTGCTGAAAAAACTGATCCTTTAAAAATCGGTAAATACAGGTGTATTCCCCCCCCCATACACCTGTTTTTGTCTATTTGGGACCAACTATCTGCTTGTCTTGAGTTCTTGTCAGGAGTCTCTACCTCAACCTGAAATTCTTCTTCTGAAAGAATACCATCTGAGTCCTGAGTGCTTATGGCCTGATTGTATCCCATGAATTTCTCATTGAAAGTCACATCTCTAATGACAATGTACCTTTTGTGACCAGGTTCCAGACACCATAACTTGTATCCTTTTACTCCCTTAGGATAACCAATAAAGATACATCTCAGTTCTCTAGGTTCTAGCTTATCCTGCCTGATGTGAAAAGCTGAGCATCCAAAGACCTTCAGGTTGTTGTAATCAGAGATCCTTCATACCACACCACATCAGGTGTTCTGATCTCAATGGGTGAGGATGGTGACATGTTTATGAGATAACAAGCTGTGCTGACAACCTCCCCCCAAAACACCTTGGGTAAATTTGCATCTGACAACATGCTCCTGACCTTTTCCATGATTGTCCTGTTCATCCTCTCAGCAAGGTCATTTTGCTGAGGATTTGCAGGAACTGTCCTGTGTCTAATGATCCCCCTTTCTTTGCAAAAATTATTGAATTCCTCTGATAGATACTCCAAACTATTATCAGTCCTGAGATGCTTAATGGATCTTCCTCTTTTATTTTTTTGTTAACTAACCCAATCTCTGAACTTTGCTAAGGCCTCACTCTTCTGCTTCAATGTGAATACTCATACTTTCCTGCTGAAGTCATCAACGATTGTCAAGAAGTATCTTCCTCCTCCATAAGTCTCCACCTTAGCTGGTCCCCAAATATCAGAATGAACATAATCCAGAGGTGCATCAGTAGTTTTCCTTTTACCCTTTGGAAATGGATTTTTCTTGGATTTGCCCAGGACACAATGGTCACAGAATTCCATTTTAAGCTCCTTTCCATCTCCAAATACCTTCTGCTTTGAAAGTTCTTGGAGTCCCCTTTCTCCAATATGGCCTAATCTCTTATGCCATATCATAGCCTCAGCACTGTCCATAACATTGTTTGCAGAACCAGTAGAAGTGCTCACAATCAAGATATACAATCCATTAACTTTCTTACCTTTCATGTATACCTTATTGTCTTTTGTGATCAGGATGAACCCATCATTTGTGTTGAATTCATAACCTAGTTGATTAAGTGAACCCATGGAGATCAGATTTCTCTTCTGTTCAGGCACCAGCCTCACATTTGAGAGTATCCTATACACTCCATCATGCAGCTTCATCCAGACAGAACCACTCCTCTTCACTTACACATTTGATTAATGCCCAGCACAACTGAGCCTCCATCAAACCACCTCAACTCCCTGAATAATGATTCATCCGGGCACATATAGAATGAACATCCTGAGTCAAGTACCCATTCATCATTTAGCTTCAGGTTAGTAACCGTCAACACCTCAGCACTATCATACCCTTCTTTTGCAGCAACAGTTATATCAGTCTTTTGTTCTTCTCGTTGCTTCCTATTTCTGTCAGGGCAATTCTTCTTGAGATGACCAGTTTTGTGGCAAGCAAAACATTTCCTCTACTCAACAAACTAAGCATATTTTGATCCCTTTGTGTTCTTCTTCTTCTTATTCTGAAAACCTTTCTTGCCCTTCTTGAATCTGACATTCAGGCCCTCAGCCTGCACTGCACCTTTCTTGTCAGCTCATAACTGCAGGGATTTAGTTTTTAGTGCAGTTAGAAAATATCATTAAAGGACAATTGATCTTGCTTCCCAAATAGTAAAGTATCCTTGAAATTCCCAAAAGATTTAGGCATAGAATTCAAAAGCATCAAAGCCTTGTCATCATCATCAATTTCTACTCCTAGGTTCTTAAGATCATCAGCAGCCTTGTTAAACTCTTCAAGTTGCTCAATCAACTCCTTCTCTTCATTCATCCTGAAGGAAATCAGTTACTGCTTCATGAATAACTTGTTGGTGACAGACTTAGTCTGATACACCTTCTCCAGTTTACTCCAAACACCAATGGCAGTCTTCTCCTTGCACACCTCCCTCAGAGGCTTATTCCCTTGACACAGAATCTCCTGTTTCTTTTTTGGATTTTATGACAAAGTAGAGGGCCATTGATCTTTAGGCTTCAGGGCATTTGACAACCCATGATGAGTCAAGAGAGCCTTCATCTTGATCTTCCACAAACCAAAGTCTTTTGAACTAGTGAATTTCTCAAAATCCAATTTGGTAGATGCCATGATTGATGATTAACCCAGTTGATTCTTTCTTCCCACAGACGGCGCCAAATGTAGTGAAATTCAATAGACCTCAACAAGACTTTGATTATTCACAGTAATAATCAGAACCTAGGAAGAACTCAGATGAACACAGAATTATAGAAGAGAAATAAGAAATCAAAGAACATAAAAATTTATGTGGTTCAATAAATTGATCTACGTCCACGGATGGGGTTGCTCACTTTCACTAATCAACGGAAGAACAGTTACAGATTACAAAACTTTCTCACTCTAGAATATGTATTTTCTGTATATATTCTCTATGGTTTGAATGCGCATGTATATAAACCTAATCCTTAACTGCCTTTAAGCTCCTAACCAATCAACAAGATCGTATGGTTATAACCGCCAAGAATAAATGATCAATCGTCCAATAGGATTACTTTAACAGCTCAAATAACCGACTTTTTCACCCCATTAATATAGCCTTCAACATACTCTATTTCTCATAACTGTAAGCTCATGATATGACTTCAGGATGAGTGACTCAGGAAGTAGGTGGTTTTAGCTCAGGATAATCTTTTCAGGATTGCGCCTTCAGGTTAATGAGTCTTCAGTACAAGTGCATTCAGGATCTGAACACTCAGGATGAGGGTCAGGATCAATGCACTCAGTCAATGTATCAAACCTTCGCTCAGCCTCAGGATCAAGATGTCATCTCAGAATTTTTTCTTTCGAATCCAAATTTCAGGTTCAGTATTCAGAATTCAGGATCAGAATTCCGGATTAGATTTCAGGATTCAAGTTCAGCTTAGCTTTTACAGTTAACAATCTTAGATAGTGGAGCTCTAATCACTTGAGCTATATATCCACACTTGACGTTAATGTCGCACGAGCTAGGCTTGGCTGCGCTCGAGCTCGGATTCGACTCGTCCGATCGATCCTCGACTTTCTCGTTTTCTTCATATCTTGAGTTCTAGAGATCTGATTGACTCGATTCTTTTTCCGTTGTGACCCTCTCTTCGAACCCTTCGACATGGTATATCATTTGCCTCAATTGGATCAACTCACAATTTCTGGACTTTTATGAACTTGCTCGTCTCTTGCCGATTTTGCTCGTTTTCACTACAAAACACAACTTTCTAGCCAAAAAGGGTTAAATGCACAAAGTATAGCATTTTAGGGTCAAATATGAACATAAGCATTTCAAAACCATAGAGAAATGAATGCAAAAACATGCAATTATGACCGTAATCTATTATTTAAAAAAAATTCAATTTAAAACATCTCATAATTTTTTGACAACAATTGAATGACATGATTGTCTGATGTGTTACATAAAATCTACGTAGATGCTAACAGATAACTTCAATTTGGCAAGTTTAAGCAAAATTTATAAAATACGAGCCAAATAAAACCCAAGTTTGACCAATTAAGTAAAATTTGTCCTATAATTTCAAACATGAAAAAGACAAAGTTTTAATTTTAAAGTTTATAAAGATAGTGTCCTAATTTTGTAATTTTATGAAGATAATATCTTAATTATATAAATACTCATACGATAGCATATTAAAATATAATTTTTCCTTCTTTTTATTAAGTAACAGATTGTACGTGGATTAAGATGGTGTCTAGTAAAATAAGATGTCTGACAGCTTATAAGGTTTTAAAATGAGTTCCTTACATCTTATAAGATGCAAAAAAATAAGTTGGATTATCCTAAGTTATTTTTCTCACCACTTCCACCCCCACCCATCGCTTCATCCTGGACTCTGTCACCACCCCGTGACCCATACCTCAACATAAAGAAATAAAAAGATATTCATTTTTTATTAAAATTATATATTTTTAAAAATTATGATAAATTATAAAAAACTTGTAAGTTGTACAAGCCAAACATCCTAACAACTTATAAGCTAATAAATAATAATATCTTATAAGCTTTTAAAATAAGTTATAAAATGTTACAATTTATAAAAACTTTTTAAAATTTGCCAAAACACCCTAAAATTCACACATAGTCGCACCCACATCATGGGCCCAAGTCCAGTGCTTGTCTACCGTGACATATAATTCATATTATAGTGGAGTTTGGTGGAAAATTATTATGGGTGTCTTGAAATATACATAGAATATATATATATATGGTATTGGGAGGAAAAGTCAAGATATATAGTACAGCTTGTGGCATGAAAACATTAAGCGTGAGCCATTAACTAATGTAGTAGAATGAAATACTCATTTTCATTGAGTTAAGATATAGGCAACGATCACAATACCCCTTAATTGCGTACATTTTTAAACTGCATTATCACTCAAATCACAAGAATAAAACTATGTGTCAATTTCAATTTGAGAAACTATTAGGCTGAAAGAAACTGGCTCCATTACAATCAAACATAGAGGTTCAAGGTTAGATATATGATGATGTGGATCAAGTCCCCCAGTGCTTACTAGGTCAACCCTATAGTGGTCATTTTGATCCATCTTCTTCCTTGCAAAGACAGTTTCCATGCTTGTCTTGCAACTCTATTTGGACTGATGGGGAGACGAGCCAATGACTTTGTGCCTGAAATCAGGAGACAAATAATAAGGATTATTGGCATATATTGTTCATATATATGCTCCAAATACATTCTTTATTTATAAAATGTTGGAGAAAAAAACAAGAATATTATAGATGATGACATGTACCTAAGAACAGCAAGACCAGTTCAACTGTAGAATTGACGATGCACAAAAACAGAAGTTCATCTCCAATGGGCAAGATTTAGGATTTGGTTTGATAAGATTTAAGAATCTAAGTTTCGACAAGTGATGTACAAACTATGTAATTTACACTTCCGTAGAGCAAAGATTGCAAGGCATTACCATGGAACTTCAAATCTTACTAGAAAAATCGGTGCTTCATTTTTTGTAGCTCGGATAGAGTACTTTCTTTCATGTTTATTCTTTTGGAAGGAGATCCAACTGAGCACTTCAAGGCCAACACCAATATGGAAAATACTCAATGCATCATCTTGTCACAATGTTCATCATCAAGATTCGTGAGTAAGTTGATATCCATAACATGATCCAGCGATTGTGGAATTCAGCTTTCAACCCAACTCTTCCAGCTCAAATCTTCGACAAACATGGCATCACTTGGCTGTTTTCATGTAAAGGTTTCCTTCAACATAACACAATAACTATAAACATCACATCTCGTAGAAACTAACCCTTCCAAGCCATACTCTGAAACAAAAATCATGACCCATTACAACTTACAATAATATGTACTGGAAGATATTTGATACAATTAAATGTGATTAATTAAAGAGGAAAAAAATTTAACCTGGTGTAATGTACCCCTAGAGTGGCAAGAGTGTCGGTCAGCACAATGCTATCCCCTTCACCTAACAGTTTTGATTTCCTGAAATCACTTACATGGCCAATTATCTCTTCGTCTAATAACACATCACTAGGCTTTATATCACAGTGGACGATGGGTGTTGGAGAAATTTTTTTTTAGTCCCATAACTTATTGAGCGTCCGGTTTTGGTCCCAAAAATTTTAACTTTTCGATTTTGATCCCGTAACTCTTAGAGTTCGTCCAAATTTGGTCCTAAAAATTTTAAATTTTTGATTATGGTCCCGTAACTCTTATAGTTCGTCCCATTTTGGTCCCATTTTTACCAAAAAAAGTAAAAATAATATTGTTTTTTGCCATGCACGGTGCACGTTGTAGTTGAATTTGGAACTTTCCATCATCCATGCTGATATTTTATTATTTTTATTAGTGTTTCAGTAATATAGAAAAAATAAGTAAAAAAATATAAAATAAATAAAATAATTAATTATTTGGCACCCACGTCAGCAAGAGTGCCGGAAAATTTCAAATTCAACCACAACATGCGTTGTGCATGGCAAAAAATGATATTATTTATATTTTTTGGTAAAAATGGGCCAAAATTGGACAAACACCAAGAGTAACGGTACAAAAATTGAAAAGTTAAAATTTTTGGGACCAAAATCGGACACTCAATAAGATATGGGACCAAAAAAACTTTTTATCTCATGGGTGTTGCATAGCCATGATGAAGATATTCTTATGCACAAGCGACATCGATCATTATATTCAACCTTTGCATAACATTCAAACAATGGTTGTGGGAATACAACCATATTTCAAGGTTTCCCATGTGCATATATTCAAGTACTAATTCCCTTAAATTTTCATTGGAGCAGCTGCTTATAACCTTGGTCAGGTTTCTATGGTGAATGTTACGCTGTACGTTGCATTGGACATCAAATCCTCTGAAAGCATCTTCACTATGCATATTAAATACCTTCACAGCTATAACCCTTGCATTAAAAAAAATTCCTCTATAAACAGAATCTAATGTCCTAATGCCTAGCAAATTACTTTCATCGAATTGTTCAATTGATTGCAAGATTTGGTAATAGTGAATTCTTTCTGTTATAATAAATCCTGCTTACTCATTAGTTCTACCAGTTACCTTATACTTCCTTCTATAATGCACAAAGATAATTCCCAAAGAGAGAGCAACTATAAGCACAATCACCCCAACAATAATAGATAAAAAAATTCTCTTTTTTCGTTCATGATGTACGATTGGGAACCACAGGGCACAGAGACTCACAGAACCTTGGAATTCCACGTAATGCTTTATTTTCTGTGAAAGAGTCCATAGTGAAGTTATTGAATGGACCATCAACAGGAATTTCTCTACTTAAAGCATTGAAAAAGACATTGAAAAAGACGAGGCTTTTAAGTGTCTCCAAGGACATTGGGATAAAGCCAGATAGATTATTATAAGAGAGGTCCAGTTCTGACAAAATGATCATGTTTCCCACAGATATGGGAATTGGACCTTCTAGTGTGTTATAGGCCAGAGACATAGAGATTACATTCTGTAGCTTTCCAACGGCGTCGGGGATAGTCTGAGATTACTGAGTCATGGCTAGATTAATACGAGTTACTGCGACTAAGTTACCCATATAAGGAGGTAAAATTGCACTTAAGGAATTCGAGGATAGGTCTAGCTCCAACAAATCCTTGAGGCGCCAGAAGCTAGATGGTGTGTTTGAAGCCAATTTGTTGTAATTCAAATCAAGATCTCTTAAAGAATTGATATTTCCAAAACATTCAGGAATCGGACCTGAAAATTGATTTTGGACTAAATCTATGATGCTAATAAATTGTAGATGACATAAACTCTCTGAAATGGAACCCCTGGAATTGTTGCCGCGTAGTGACAATCCTTGAAGCATATAAATATGTTCGAGAGTACGAGGAATTTCACCAGATAACTCATTCTCATATAATGAGAGTTTGATCAAACTGCTTAAGTTGCCTATACCAACAAGAATGGTACCCTTGATTTTACATTTATAGGGCATAGAAATATTGCAATTCGGAAGAAAAATTTCCAATGGAGGATGGAATGGTTGTAACACCCCAGTCCTAGCTGTCCCATTTTTCGTCGACTAAGTTTAAGTTTCGGTTGTTTTATTTGTTTTCCAGTTTTAGTCCCTTAGTTTTTGTGCTCTAGTATTTTATTTCTTGCTTAGTATTAGTTGATCCGATTAGTATTAGTAGACTCCTAGTTCAGGACCTTAATTCTCAAAAATTTAGGATTTAGAAGTAGTAATTATTTTCGAGATTTTAAATATTAATTCATTAAGGGTATAGTAGTAATTGAGGATTTAATCTTTTGGGATTAGATTTTATGAAGATTTGAATCAAGAAAAGGATTAATATTTTTATAGTACTATTTTCGAAAGATTAGGCACATTAAGAGAAGATATTTGTGAGATTTATATCAAAATATAGAATTAGTTAGTATCTTTAATAATTATGAGATAGAAGTTACCTTAGTATATTTTTGAAATAAGAGAGACGTATTTGAGGATTAAATATCAAGAAGATTAGAGTGGTTAAGATATATTATTTTTGTATTGAGGACTTAAGGTATTTTACCAAGATTTCTTCAAGATTCATCCAAGATATTTTTCAAGATTTGTTCAAGATATCCTCAAGATTTATGGGCCAAGATTTTCCGTCCTAGCCAAGGATTTTTTCGGCCAGCCCATTAATTTTCATTCTTATAAATAGAAGATCTAGGATCACTTTTTCATTCCACATCAATATTATTTTTTTGGCAGCCACCCTACCCACATAAGCCATTAATTTCCGAATTAGAGAGAGAGAGAGAGAGTGAGTTCGAGAGTAATAATTTGAGGAAGAAGAGTAGAGGATTCAACACAAGGTCTTAGCAAGGCCGGACGTACACACATCTCCTTTCTTTCAAGAAATCAAAGGTCGGGATTTAACGGTGAAAAATGGTATTTATGGTTCAACTATTAAATATTTTGTTGATGTGTTTATATATTTATATGCTAAAGAGGGATACTCTTATGTAGTATCAAAGAGGGATACTTAAATAGTATCAAAGAGGGATACTCTTATGTAGTATCAAAGAGGTTAAAGGTATTCAGATAACACCACAGATTAGATACGCTAAAGTCGTATCACAGATTAAAGAGGATTGATATGTTTTCATGTATGCATGTCATTTATATTTAGATTTCAAACTAACGTCCCCACTGAGTGATTATTTTAAGATTACTCACCCCTTTCACCGAATTTATATTTTTCAGATTATAATGAGTAAAGGGCGTTGATGGTGAACGGTGGAGGAGGGTGGATGTGATGCTAGAAGTTAAAAGATAATGGACGAGTTTTGAGTTTGCAAATTATTAGTATATTTTATTTGAGAGTTTGTTTTTAAATTCGGTACTTTCTTGATTTTCTTGAGAAGTTGATTTATGTTTCAAGAATTTATTTAGTGCATGGACACGTAATTGATTAAATGATTTATTACATCTATAGTCTTTTTTTCATGTTGAATCACATCTAAGGCCTTTGCTTTTTCCAAATACCAACCAAGGCCTTTTTTCCATACATATGCCCTTCATCTTTGAATTTAATTACTTCAATGCCATCTATTTCTCTTACCAAAAACGTCCAATACAGCTGTATCCATCAAATCAATTATTATTGCGCTGACAACAGACAGCTGGACCCATCTAATGAACACTATTCGAATTTAAAATTGTCTCTCTCCCAAAACATTCTCTCCCCTCTCTCTAAATTCTCTCTCATTTGGCTCTGAAAATACAGTGTTGGCTGGAAACAGGGCAGTGCAGATTCCGGCGAGGTGGGAGAGAACTCGCCTCCCATGGAGTCCGGTGTTGCAGAGGAAAACTTTGTCTCTTCCAACATACAATGAAATTAATGAAAAGAAACGCTTTTACCTTTTCTTTCCGCGACTCTGTAAGTGGGTGCAGTTTTCCTTTCTTCTTCCAACAGTGAGTTCAAGGCATGGTGGTTGGAGCTGGACGGAATTTAATTCTTGGCGACGGAACAGAGCTTGAGTCGGTTGGGAACAGGGAGCGATGGCGGCTGTGGAGTTTTGACTGGAAACAAGAGCGACGACTTCCATTTCTTGGCACTTCCGAAGACTGGAACTTCAGGCGGACAGGATCGGCGACGCTCACCGCAGTGGAGATGGGTTTCAGCGACGGCAGAGCTTCGGAGATGGCTTCGAGAAACAGGGGAGTGCTGATTCCGGCTAAATGATTTGAGCGTTGGATGGCTGAGCTTCTGTTGGTGGGTCTCCAAAATCCGGCTTCGTGAGTGTTGAATTCCAGCGGAGAGAGGTGTGAAGAACAGAAACTGAGATAAGGTTCTTCAATTCTGAAAATTGCAGCCTTCATCTTCTTCAATTAATTGCGATGGTGTAGAGTGGTTGAGCAAAAAGAGGGAATTGAGGTGCAATTGAGTTTGGTTATTATGCAGCCACGTATATTCTCTCCTTTATTTCTCAGAATTGGTCAAAGCTTGTTTCTGCACAAAATTTTTCCAATTAATCAAACTAATTCCACATTCTTGTAAATTAAATGGGTTCCATATATTTTCTGTTTGGGCCCAAAATAAAAATAACATGAAATCTTAGTTCCAATTCTCATTAATTTTCTCAATTAACTTCACCAACTAAATTTTCACCCGAATCAAATGGGCTGCCAATATATCTCTGAGTAGGCTTTAAAACAATAAATAACTCAATGGTACACTTGTAATTCACCGGAAAAGATACTGCCCGGAAATTTATCCATCCAGAAAATTCAAAAAAGGCTACAATAATAACTATGGTACAATAATTAGGTCAATGGTACACAAATATATTGTACCAGTGGTCACCGGCAATAAGTAATTATGAGATGTGACGTGAACAGTGTACGATTTGATGTGAATAGTATAAGATGTGACGTGAACAGTGTGTGATCTAACATGAATAGTGCTTGATTTGACATAACATCACATCACTTGTACAAATCCATAATTCGGAGTACATAACTGTACTCAACGGTACACAACTATACTCGACGGTACACAACTAGGGTTTTGACCCAAACCTGACATAGCCTTTTAGGCTACAATTATGGATGTAAAAGGCTATTTTGGCTCTGGACGTTATGTGTGATACATAGGTGGCCTTAGTTGTAGTATTACTATATTAAATGTCCTTACTAGAAAATGACCCTTGATTAAATTAGGTTTCGTTTGGTTATATGAATTTTATTGGATTTTCCTACGTGAATTTATGTGATGATTTCTGTAGATTTAGGATGCATGCTAGATATATATATTTAACGGAAATTTTATGAAATTTATAAATATAAGTTTTAATATTTTGTATGTGTAGGATCTGATGTTTTCTGCCTTTCCAGTAAGTTTTTAGGGCTATATTGTTTTGTGACTCATTGGCGTCGTGAATTATTTTAGATATTCGGTTACAGTTTTAAATTAGCTTTCCAATGCATCTTGAATCATATTATTTGGAGTTAGAACGAATTAATTATGATTATTTGAAAAATATGTGGCAGTTTATTGAGATTTCCGAATCTCACGAATTTTTTATTAAAATTAGTTACTGATAAAATTTGGTAAGAATTATAGATAAATATTAAATGTAGTCAGTAACTAATACAAATTTTTGTGGAATTTTCCAGTAGCTTAAATATTTTTAATTGATTTATTTCGTTGATGACGCACTGCTGAAATTATGCTGAAAGTATGAAATATTTGAATGTTTATGAATTTGTGAGTTTAGATTATTAGAAATGGACGCATGATTAATTGTCTTATTGTTACTTGATGTCTTTGGAGTGATTAAAATATTAAGTTTTATTAACTAGAGTTTAGTTTTAATTTATGTTCCACATTAGTTGAATGAATTAGATTTATGTGAAATTGCACCATGTGTTAAGTTATATAATTATTAGAGATTAATTAGGAGAATTAATATTAATTCATGGCTGTTTTGGGACGTCTTTTATATGTGAGTATTGTATCAATTCAAGTCGCATGTGAAAAAGATGATTTATGATCCTATAATTAAATATAGTCCTTGAATTTCATGATTTAAATGTTGCGGGTATTAAACCCCTATGATTTCCGAAAATTGGCAGTATATTTGCCATAGATTATTATGTATGTTAGCCTAGATTCACGATTTTATTCATAGTAGAAGTCTAAGGTTTGTTTTTAGTCCTTTAACTTTCCTACGGTATGATTTTATATGAGATATGTGGAAATTTTCTTGAGTAAATTCTTTTTATATGTGTTATATGATTTATTAAAGTATTTAGTAGATATGAGAAGCATGTCAAGATGATAAGTATTAGCGAATAAAGGTTTTATTAATAAGAGAGAAAAAAATGAGTATCACGATGATACAAGATAGGCAAATCCCACAACCCGGGATTATGGAAAGAAATAAAGATTATTCTGGCCTCGATAAAAACCTCGCCGTAAACCACCCTTGTGGACAAACCGGTCGTAGGAAAAAAGAGTGTCCAGGTAAATCCTTAAATTCCCGTAGGTACAATTAAAGCAACAAATAAAAACAAAATTAAAAAACAAATTTGGAATTTCTAGCCCCCATCCATGTGAACAAATAACAATTTCAGCAAGTAACTCCCATTTTCAGCGCCTCCAAAAATAACTAACAGCAAATTGGATAAAGAAACACCCAGTTTATCCATAATAATAGCAGCAAGAAAAAAAAAACCATGAAGTCAACCATAATGCCGATGAACTCCCCCAAGAGCAACGCCCGAATAAATAAGGAAACATAGCAATCCAGTCGACCAAACTTCAATCAGCAATTGGAAAAAAAAAATAGTTCCCATTTGAGAGGAAACGTAGCACAAAAACAGCACAAATTAATATAATCCCAATCAAACAGCCACAGTAGTCGCCTAGGCAACCCAACATCTTCCATTCCAGCACCCACCCTCCCATCCTCACGTGAGTGAAGCAGCCAAATGGACATTCCAGCCCCATTCCAGCCCATTCCGCAACCCAAATAATGCCCAAAAATAGCAGCAGCCTTAATGAAAGAAAGTAACCCCTCCCATACTTAAGCCAGTACGTCGTCCATCAGAGAAAATATAAAAAAAGGTCCTGTAACTTTATTTGAGTCCAGATTTAATCCTTTATCTTTTTAATTTCTCGATTATAGTCCTTTTGCGTAAACTAGCATCCACATTAACCTTAACCCATCCTGGGGGAGGGGGCTGCCACCTCCCACTGATCAGTTTTGGAGCCAGCCTCGGACGTAGCAGGGTACCCAACTGCCGTACGAGAAGAAGTTCTTCAACCGTGCCAAAGGAAAGACCCCCGACCATTTCTGCAGCATCCCTAACAAGAGCAAGCACCAAACCAATACATCTCCTAGGTGAGACGTCTACCACATCATGAACCCGGAGATTACGCATGCACCAAATTCCCCTAATTGTAGTAACAAAGGTGAGTTGCCAAAGCCTCCCAACTTGTGCGGAAAACTGCAAAAGGGACGCGTAGACCACCAGATAAGGGAAGCCCTCATTCCAAGGAAGACTAACACCAAAGAGCTGAGAAAAGAAATCCTACACTTGCCTTGAAAACCAATAGCGCAAAAAAATATGATTCAAACTCTCCGAATCACCCATGCACAAAGGGCATATAGTAGGACCTACAACCCCAAAGCAAAGAAGCCAGTCCGATGTAGGAATCTTCCCACGCAAGGCCCGCCAAACCAAAATAGACCTGCAAGGCGGGAGATACGGCTGCCACAACCAATCGTAGGGGAGAGCAGTAGGAACGACAGCGCGTAGGGTGTCATATGCTATCCGAGAGGAAAGCTCTCCTGACACCGGGTTCCCCCAAACAACACTATCCTGTCCCTCTGAAACAATAATCTCTAAAATGTCCTCCACGACACTCGGATAGGTAAGAGCAAAGGAGATTTCCAAATGCCGGCAACCATCAAAATAAAAGTCACCCACCCTTCCCTCTAAAGTACAGGCCACGTGAGGAGGGATACCCAGGGCATCAACCAAAATGTAACCCAGCCAATTCTCATGCCAGAATTTAACCTTATAACGCTGCCCAATTAACCAGCGAGCACCAGCGGAGATACTTATCAAATGGCGCTTCAACCCAGGCCAAATGGAGGAGGGAAAGTAAGACTGGTGTCACACCCCAAATTTCTATACATTTCAATTCAGCGGAAGTCTTACTTTAGATTAATAAATTTAATAAAACATTCTTAGGAACGTGAACCCTTAGGCTTGTAATAAAATTCCTTTCTTTTAAAAATCTTTTGAACTAAGCATGAGGGTAATACATCTAAATAAATAAATCATACATTCAATTTAAATAACTCGTTCAATACATCAATGGAAATCATAGAAATACCATAACAAATATCCATAACATATTTCAATAATATTCTCATGTGAAATAAATTCATTCCAATACCATACATCATATAAGACATCAATTAAATCATGCAATAATACCTAAATAAATCATGTACAGCAGCTGGTACCAAGTATTTCGAAAATAGTCCAGGGTACATTAATCAAAACTGGGTGTGTATGAAAACAGCCCACTAAGGTCCTGTTTTCAACCTCTACTTCCACAGTAATAAGTGCTTTTTTCTAAAGCTGGTGTGACCCAGCTTTTAGATTATAGAAGCACTTCTACTCTTTTATTTGTGACTGCAAACACACCCTAACTAATACCAAATCCATTTTCTTTAATACCATTATCTTTCCAAACCATCTAAGACCTCTAATTACTCAAATAAATCATACTAAACATATTAATAGCACTAGCCACAAAAATCCATTTTTAAACCACATGACAGGCTCGTAAAACAAAGTTAAAGGACTAAATTAAAGCAGTAACTTTAAAACAATTTTGCTCCAGGTTTTAAGACCAAACTAACTCAATATTTAATGGCTAATAAACTGCCAAAATTTCGAAATATAGCTGGGCATAAAATTGATATTTTTAAAACAAGAATTTTGAGGACTGGAATCACATAAAGGACTAAAATCAGTTCCTCGACTTCTACTAAGTAAAAACTCACGAAAATTTGTCAACATGCAAATTAAATCATGGCAAACATTCTGGAAAAATTTCATAATTTTTGGAGTTATAAAACTAGACTTATTGAGCATGCAAATCTAAGGACAATAATTAATTCTTAAGACAATTAATCACATAATTTCAACACTTAATCATGCCAATAAAAATCGTCCAGCAGCTGCTTATTTCATGAATTAAATCCATCAACTTAACTCCTAAAATTCATTCAAAATAACACATAATCATAATAATAATAATAATACCTCATAAAATTCATAATAAAGTCCCATAAATATCAAACCACAACAAATCCTAATTCAATCATCTACGTGTCCATGCACTCAATGAAATAAAACATGCAAACGTCCCAACATATGGAATCCATAAAAGTGCCGAAACATAATCAAAATACTTGCAATCTTAAAATAAAAGCCTACTTGGCAATTAATAAAAATCTTCATCCATTAACTTCTTCTTTCTCGCATCACATCCACCTTCCTCCGCATCGCCAACCTCATCATCTTACTCTTGAAAATTTGAAAATATTATTCGGTGAAGGGGTGAGTAATTATAAAATAATCAATCCGTGGGGATAGTTAGTTCGAAGTCCAAATATAAAGGACAAAATAACATGTAAACATACCCTTCTTTCTTAACATATGATACGACTTTCGTATCCATTCATTGATGATATAGCTGATCATCCTTAACATAGATTTGACAATATAGTTGATTGTCCATTCATAGATTGATGGTATAGCTGACCATCCTTAACATAGATTTGACAATATAGCTGATTGTCCATTCATAGATTGATGGTATAGCTGACCATCCATAACATATTAGCACATAAACACATAATTGCATAAACTAAACATTTAAAAATCGAACTAGAAGGTTACAATTTTTCACCATTTAAACCCCCACCTTTTCTTGTCTTGAAAATAGAGAAGTGTTGTACATTGGCTTGCTAACTCCTTGATCGAAATCCTACTCCTTCTTGCTCTACAAAGGCTGCCGAAACTTGCTCTCTCTCTAACCTCTACAAGCTGCTGAAAAACTAGTCCTAGAACTTCATAAGTGCTGATTTTTGGTGCTATAGGTGGCTGCCGATTTTCTTGGGTGTCTAAGGGCTTCAAGGTC
Source organism: Prunella vulgaris (assembly GCA_026898435.1). Taxonomy (NCBI): domain Eukaryota; kingdom Viridiplantae; phylum Streptophyta; class Magnoliopsida; order Lamiales; family Lamiaceae; genus Prunella; species Prunella vulgaris. Next base: position 261,216 of record JAPKLY010000192.1, read on the forward strand.
TTGATCTATACATATTTATAGAGATGGAAAAAGTGTATAGGGTTGGACAAAGAGGGCTGGCCGAAATTCTTAGGGAGAAGGAAAGAAATTGGACTATTATCTTGTGTATCTCTTATTCCATACTTGGCAACTTATTTCCATATTTAACAAATCCTTACTAACTCTTTATTATTGTGATACTTAACCTTCAAGCATGTATTTTTCTTGCATAAGAATATGACTTATTTCCATAAATAAAGATACTAGAAATCCAAGTCTTATACTCTCCTAATTTTCGAAAATAATACTACTATTATTCCATTTAATCCTATTCTTGGTAAAAACCTCATAAAGTCAAATCCCTAAAATTAATTCCTAAATTACTAGCATACCCTTAATGAATTAATACTTTAGGAAATAATATTCTTAGAGGACTAATACTATAACCTCAACAATAATACTTCTCTTCCTTTCTTCTAATATACTCGAGACTTACTACAATCTTAAGAGTCCAATTAATACTAATTGCGACAACTAATACTAAGCAAACAATTAAGAAGTACTAAAGCATAACAAGTTAAAGGACTAAACCTTGACACACACACAAAACACGCCTAAAACAAAATAAAATAAAGGACTAAAAGCTGCTGCCTATTTGGGGTGTTACAACCGGCGCCGGACCCGATCTTTAAAAAATCAATCATGGAGGAGCTGGTGGTCAGATGTACGAGACTGAAAGACATCCCAAGCCAACTTAAATGTGTAGGATGCATTCGCAAGGCGCAAGGATCGGATTCCCAGGCCCCCTTCCGAAAGAGGTGAACAACATTTTTTCCAAGAAACCGAACAGGACAAGTGCCGGATGAGGGTAGAGCCTGTCTAGATAAAATTCCTCATAGCACCATCAACCTTTGACACCAAGGCTGTAGGCCATTTGTAAAACATCATCGTGTGAACTAGGGAGGCCACAATTACCGAATTAACCAAGCACCGCCTGCCAGCCATAGAAAGCGAAGAGCCCTTCCAATGAGAGACCTTAGAAATAACCGAATCAGCTAGCGCCTGCAATGAGCTCGCTTAGGAGCGCCAATAAAAATATGAACACCAAGATATGAGAAAGGGAGAGTGCCACAATCAATGCCTGTGACACGTTTCATCTGCCGTTTGATAGCCGTACTCACCCTTGGACCAAAGAACACGCGTGATTTCTTAGGATTATAGAATTGTCCCGAAATATTCCCATAAGAGCGCAAAATATAATGCAGGCCAGCCATACACTCTTTCGTCACTCAAAGAAAAATAATAATATCATCCGCATAAAAAAAATATGGGGGCGCACGACCGAAAGACCTAAAGCTACAGACCCCAAAACCCCAATCCAACCAACGTCCCAATGCCTCTTCGGCCAAACAAAACAATAGAGGGGAGAGGGGATCACCCTGGCGAACACCCCTAGAGCAGGCAAAGTAACCCTTCGCAACCCCACCCACAAAAATAGAAAGACGGGAAGAGGAGAGAACAGCCCGGATAATAGACCGAAACTTAAGACTGAACCCCATACGGCTTAGAACAACAACGATAAAATCCCAATCAATAGTGTCAAAAGCCTTTCTAATATCAATTTTGACAGCCATACTAGTTGTTGCCCCCCTCGAGTGCATTCTATTGAGAGTTTCTGAAGCTAATGCAACACACGTGTGTATACGTTTCCCTGGGACGAACCCATATTGGAAAGGCGTGAGGTACAAGTTAATGAAAGAACCCAGTCTAGTGGCAATGACTTTGGTGAACACCTTGAATATAAAATTGCTGAGCACAATGGGTCTGTAATCCTGAAGTCGACTAGCTCATGCAAACTTCTTGATGAGAACCATGAAACTGGAGTTAACCCCGATTGGAATAGAGGCCGAACGAAAAAAGAACTCCACAGCCAATAAAAGGTCTGTCTTCACAATGTCCCAACACCTGCGGAAAAATAAACCGGGGAAGCCATCCGGCCCAGGCGAACTGCCTTCATCCAAATCAAAGACCTCCATTCGGACTTCCTCCAAGGAAGGACAAGCCAGAAGCATATCATTGTGAGTATCCGACAATGTTTGAAAAGGCAATATGTTCAAAATAGAGAAATCATGTACCAGCGAGCTGTCTTTCACAAACAGGAGTTCATAAAAGGAAATAGCATGAGAGGCAATAGTGCCCGTATCCGAGGTCAGGGTCCCATCAATCAACAACTCCCCCAGATCATTGTTACCTTGTCTATAACGTTGTAAAAGGTGGAAGAAAGCAGTGTTGCGATCCCCATCAGTTAGCCAGTTCAGACGAAAATGCTGGGAAAAGAACTCCCGTTGCAGTCGGAATAGGCCATTCAAATGAACGTGGCAGTCTATTTCTTCACTGAATCTTGGATCCGAATCACTATTACTGTAAATATCCTAATGTACAGCCTGAAGCCGTGCAGCAGCATCTGAGATTTCAGTAAAAAAATTCCTATACACATCACGGTTCCAGGTTTTCAATTTCTGCTTCAGCAATTTAAGTTTACCAACCATAGTAATAATTGGGTTTGGATATGAATTACATGAAGTCCAAACCTGCTGCACGAAAGCATCAAAATCAGAATGTTGAGTTCACATTGACAGGAAATAAAAAGGTCTAGGAGGGCGATCAACGTCCGTATTTAGAGAAAGGAGCAGGGGGTGATGATCCGAAGATGACGGCGTAGGGTCTCAAGATGTAAGCTGCTCCACAGATTAACAATGGAGTGGGAGGCTAGAGCGCGATCTAACTTTGCAGAAATCATACCCTGTGAGCCACGCCGAGAAGACCAAGAGTAAGGGAAACCTGAGGATTCCAAATTAATTAGACCCATTGTGTCAACAAAAACCTGGAATTCATCAACCGGTAGTTGCCTATTAATCACTGGGGGAAATCGTTCATGCGCCCCCAAGATTACATTGAAATCTCCCATCAAGCAAAGTGTATCATTTGCAAGACCCAAGAGGGAGTCTCACAACCCGCATCGAAGAATATAGTTATTTTTTCCATGAACAAAACCCAACGTTAATGAATAGGGAGAAAGGCAGTGGAGCACCACACATTGATCCGAGGTAAAATAAACTGAGACAGAATCACAAAGGTGGCGCTTACAAAGGACCCGTAAATTCGGACGAGAGGGGGAGCGGCAAATCTCCACCAGAAGATCTAACCCGATGCTCCTCCAATATTCCCGATTCACTGCATGAAAATGAATCTTGGGTTCAATTAAAGTAACAATATCTGGATGATAATCACGGCAAAGATTGAACAACGAATCCTGGGTGAGGTTACTACCGAAACCCTGAACATTCCAGGATAGAAAAATCATGGCAAAGGTGATAGGCCGTGCATCGGCGGCCTAGTATGAACCCCATCCACTTCATCTGCCCAACTAAGTCTTGCCACAAGATATAATTTAGAGGCTTTGGGGCCCTGCCCATTAAGAACAAGTCTATCTTTGACCTTATTTTTTAATTTTTGTAGAGTCCTTAAATTCTCATTTGATATATCCGATCCTCTAAGAGCATCCCGGAGAAGGTCCGAGCCCCGGGAGGAGTGAGAGGTGGAGCTGGCAGTAGATGGCAAGGAGCCAGCAAGGGATGTCGGCTCACGCAGAGAATCAAAGGGGAGTGTTGTGTCCACTGGGACCAATGCGCTGCATCAATATCATGAGCATGTCCATGGGAAGAGGAGCCTTGCTGTGTGAGATCATTTAAATCCACAGCAATCTTATCAATTGTTGCCAAAGGCACCCCCTTGGAGGAGAAAGGAACCTCTGCCTCTTTTGAGCGATGCTGCCGTGGTCGACTACGACTGCGTTCACGTGGCCTCGTATCAGCAGCTCCCCATCTCTTGCATCGGGAAGGACCATGACCCACCACCGAACATTCACGACAGAATTCTGGGAGGCGTTCATAGGTCAAAGAGGGGAACGCACATTGTCCCTCCCTCCTAAACATTACCCTATCCTCCAAAGGGTCTTTTAAATCAACCTCAATAAGTATACGAGCACAATGCCCGTATGTCATGTTTCGAGTATTGTCATCAATGCGTACCAAGGTCCCAACCACAGAGGCCAGCGACGCCAATATGCGGGGGTGCCAATACTCTATAGGAAGGTCTACAAAATGGACCCACACCTGGGCCGTAGAAGTCTTGAATTTTTTAGGATTAAAATCCGGGACCCACTGCAGAAAATGAAGCAAACCCGAACTGATTCTGTAAGCCTTGCCTAGTTTGATCTTCCCTCTGTCCCCTGCGTCCTCAAATAACACAGTATAGAAGCCCTTTCCCAAGGGAATAAGTTTTGGCCGAGTTGAGAGCCCCAAGACCAGAGAAAACTCCGATGTCAAGGCTGTACCATTAAGGAGAGGCTTCCCCTGCATTGTGATCAAATACCTAATAACCGCCGGCCGAAATTTGCCTAGGTTTGCACGATAAGCCTCTTCTATATCCACCAACATAAAGTCGCCTTGCCGCGTAGGTTTCATAGGAGGATCACGCTCGGCAGGTGGAGGATCCACGCCCTCCATTCCTGTGCCCCCCATGAGAACTTGCGTAAAGGAGCGGTGCCCAGCAATTCCCTCGCCCCCAAGCTGCCGAGGGCCCATGATCCAAACGTGATGTGATTCCAATAGTCGGCGATCCCCCTCCATCCGGCCTTGATCACTTTGAAGAGGGATACCATCCACCCTACCGAGGGAAGCACGAACGTCGGAAGCCGGAGTAACTGCGATCGACATCGTTAACTTTTATGCTGAAGAATGCCAGAAGGTACTGAACCCAGGGAGATGGGAGTTCAGAGTGTCGACCAATTCCAAAGGGAGGGAAATGGAATTGGACAAAGGCGACAGGCCCGACGGAGGAGGGCCCAGGGAGGAACCCCGATGAAGGCGGATAAAATCACGGATGGAAGGATGCAGATGCGCGAGAACATCCAAAGTGTGTAGTGAGAGTGCAGAATCAGAAGAAGTGTGGCTTGACGCCATCGTGAGAAGAAGTCATGGTCCAATGAGCTGTCCTTCGCAAACAAAAGTTCATAAAAGGAAACAACATGAGAAGCGATAGTACCCGTATCTGATGTCAGAAGCCCATCAACCAACATCTCTCCCAGGTCAGAGTTACCATGTCTATTACGCTGAAGGAGGTGGAAAAAAGTAGAGTTACAATCCCCATCAGTTAACCATTGCAAACGAAAATGCTGGGAATAAAAATCCCATTGCCTCTGAAGGAGGCCATTCAATCGAACGTGGCAGTCTACTTCTTCACCAAATCCTAGGTCCAAATCTCAATTACTGTAAATAGCCTGTTACACAACCTTAAGTCTTGCTGTAGCATCCGCAATTTTGGTAAAAATATTCCTAAACACATCACGGTTCCAAGTTTTCAACTGCTGCTTCAGCACCTTCAGCTTACCAACTAGGCTGACAATTGGATTTGAGTGAGACGTACATGAATTCCAAACCTGCTTCACGAAGGCCTCAAAGTCCTCATGCTGAGTCCACATTGACTGAAAGCGAAAGGGTCTAGGAGAAATGAGAAATGAGAAATGAGAATTTTGAAATAATTAGAGGGCTGTTTGTGCACACAAGTTTTTGATAAATACACCCACTACATGATTTTCAAGTTTTTCGATATTGCTACTGTTCGCGAAGATTTTAGATGATATTATATGTTTAATTGATGTTATATATGCTGCATGATAGTAAAATAAGTTAGGTTTGCATATGAATTATATTTAATTGAAGTAATGTCGCATGATAAATAGGATTTTAATATTTGAAGCCATGTGTCCTATGTTTAGGGTTTTATTGTTTAAATCATGGAGATATTCTGACTTTTAGTCCCAAAGGCTTTTAAAGAAAAGAAAAAGTTACCCCAAGCATGTTAGTTCGCGTTCTAAAAGATATTTCCAAAGTATTTCTTAAGTAAATAAATAAAAGTAAGACTTCCGTTGCAATGAGATGTATAGAAATTTAGGGCGTGACAGTATGGTATCAGAGCAGATCTATGTTCTTGAAGACTTGTCAAAATGAAATATTTTCTTATGTACTTTATGTGATTATATGCAAAGTTTTATGAAAGGTTTTGAAAAATGAAAGTGTATAGTTTTAATAAAAAGAGAAATCTCCATCCATCACCACCACCGCCGCAGCTATCTACTAGTCCTAAGGTTTGTAAGATTTTCAAAAGTTCAAGTTTATGATTTCAAAGGCAGGATTTATGATTTATAAGGCATGACAAGGTCATGAAAGATATTTTATGAAAGTTATGAGAGGCCACATAAGTGGTAAGAAGTGATTTAAGAAATTCTTTTAAAAAGTTCTTTTCAAGAAATGATTATGCAAATTTTTAAAATTATGTGCTTGTACGACAGCCTAGGAAGATATGTTTAAGATTCTTGATAAGTATATATGCCTAGTGAGATAGGTTTAGGAGCTTTGAGTAAGAATAAGTTTAGTAGGACTGTTTCTAGAATTGTTAGACTTGGTTAAGCAAATTCCTTGTCTTGTGGGATCCTCCGTTTTAGATGCCTCCAAGATGTGAACCCCTTTATTCCCCCATAATCGCCAATACCGCGCAAGTAGTAGAACAGTTTAGGAGGTACAAGCCTGCTACCTTCAATGGACGAGACGGACCGGACGTAGTTGAGGAGTGGTTCCGATTAAATGAGAGGATATTCTAGCTGATAGAGTGCACTGATGCACAGTGGATTGCTTGCGTAGCATTCCAACTGATTCAAGATGCCGACCATTTGTGGGAAAGCTATTGGAGAGTCCGCCCAGTTGGAGAGAGACATGCCTTGACTTGGGAGCATTTCAAGGAGATCGTGATGGAGAGATACTACCCTCAATCTTACAAGCATAGGAAGGAGCGCGAGTTCCTAGACTTACGACAAGGAGACATGACGGTTGCGGAGTATGAGTTGAAGTTTAGCCAGTTGGCACGTATTGCTCACCATCTAGTCGACACCGAGCACAAATGCGTTCTTCGTTTCACTAAGTGGCTAAGGACCGAGATTCAACATGTTTTGGTAGCTTTAGGAAACATAACTTTTTTCGAAGCCTTTGAAAGAGCCGAGCAAATGGCAACTTGTTTGAAGGAAGAAGCAGATAGGAGGTCACGGGATAACAAGATGAAGTGGGAGTAATCCGGCGGAGCAAGGAAATTACCTAACCATGGTACGCAAGAACAAGGAGTGACTCAAGGCTTTAGGCCTAGACAAGGAAATCAAGTGGCAAGCACAACATGTTCGAAGTGTGGAAAGAACCATGGGAGAGAGTGCCTCATGGGAAAGGATATCTGTTATCGATGCCGCAAACCGGGGGATAAGTCACTGCAGTGCCCGACTCTGCCTAGGGGCCCCGCACCTACTGCTACAGCATGAGTGTTTTCACTCACAGGAGAGCTGAATAAGGATCAATCTCCTTCGGAGACGTTGGCAGGTATGCTTACCTTGAATTCGATACCTATAACTGCTTTGTTTGATACCGGAGCTACGCATTCTTTTATCTCGCATCGATGATGCATGAAGATTGGTTGTGAACTAGTTGATAGTAGTAAACCTCTAGAATGTTAGTATACCTTCGGGTAAGGCAGTTTTCACTAGTAAGTTTGTGTCGAAGGCAAAGCTAGAAATTTGTGGGAGGAAATCTCGAAAGGGAGTTGCATGTCATCGAGATGGGAAAAATTCAACGTTATCTTTGGCATGAATTGGCTAGCAAAGTACCATACCACTTTTGATTGTGAGAAGAGGGAGGTGACGCTCAAGTTGGCTAGTGGAGAAGAGTTGACGTATTTTGGGTCCTGACCTAACACGCACAATTTGTTTGTCACCGCAATGCAAGCAGTAGAGATACTTCGAGAGGAAGATGTGAAGGTTTTCTCATTCACGTGATGGGCACGGACGTCAAAGGAGTTGAACATGAGGCAAAGGCGTTAACTAGAGCTAGTCAAGGACTACGATTGCATGATTGAACGTAGTCGCAGATCCAATAAGTCGACAAGGCAGTGCAGTATGTTCCTTGACGAGTAAAGAAGACTTGGTGAAAGAGTTCGATCATTTTGGATAGAGATGCACGTTTCACTTAACAGTTTTGGAAAAGCTTGCAATCCGCCATGGGTACTAAATTGAACTTTAGCACGGCTTACCACCCACAAACGGACAGTCAATCCGAGAGAACGATTCAACCACTTGAGGACATGCTTAGGGCATGTGTTTTGGTTTTTCGAGGATGAAAAATTATTAAGGTGGTGAGGTTGTAACACCCCAGTCCTAGTTGTCCCGTTTTTGGTCCACTAAGTTTAAGTTTCAGTTGTTTTATTTATTTTCCAAATTTAGTCCCTTAAGTTTTTGTGCTCTAGTATTTTATTTCTTGCTTAGTATTAGTTGATCCGATTAGTATTAGTAGACTCCTAGTTTAGGACCTTAATTTTCGTAAATTTAGGATTTAGAAGTAGTAATTATTTTCGAGATTTTAGGTATTAATTCATTAAGGGTATAGTAGTATTTGAGAATTTAATCTTTTGGGATTAGATTTTATGAAGATTTGAATCAAGAAAAGGATTAATATTTTTGATAGTACTATTTTAGAACGATTAGGCACATTAAGAGAAGATATTTGTGAGATTTATTTCAAAATTTAGAGTTAGTTAGTATCTTTAATAATTATGAGATAGAAGTTAGATTTTTCCTTAGTATATTTTCGAAATAAGAGAGACGTATTTGAAGATTAATTATCAAGAAGATTAGAGTGGTTAGGATATATTATTTTTGTATTGAGGACTTAAGATATTTTACCAAGATTTCTTCAAGATTCATCCAACATATTTTTCAAGATTTGTTCAAGATATCCTCAAGATTTATGGGCCAAGATTTTCCTTCCTAGCCAAGGATTTTTTCGGCCAGCCCATTAATTTTCATTCTTATGAATAGAAGATCAAGGATCACTTTATCATTCCACATCAATATTATTTTTTCGGCAGCCACCCTACCCCCATAAGCCATTAATTTTCGAATTAGAGAGAGAGAGAGAGTGAGTTCGAGAGTAATAATTTGAGGAAAAAGAGTAGAGGATTCAACGCAAGGTTTTAGCAAGGCCGGACGTATACACATCTCCTTTCATTCAAGAAATCAAAGGTGGGGATTTAACGGTGAAAAGTGGTATTTATGGTTCGACTTTTTAAATATTTTGTTGATGTGTTTATATGTTTATATGCTAAAGAGGGATACTCTTATGTAGTATCAAAGAGGGATACTTAAATAGTATCAAAGAGGGATACTCTTATGTAGTATCAAAGAGGTTAAAGGTATTCAGATAATACCACAGATTAGGTACGCTAAAGTCGTATCACAGATTAAAGAGGATTGGTATGTTTTCATGTATGTATGTCCTTTATATTTAGATTTCGAACTAACGTCCCCACTGAGTGATTATTTTATGATTACTCACCCCTTTCACCGAATTTATATTTTTCAGATTATAATGAGTAAAGGGCGTTGATGGCGAACGGTGGAGGAAGGTGGATGTGATGCGAGAAGTTAAAAGATAATGGCCGAGATTTGAGTTTGCGAATTATTCGTATATTTTATTTGAGAGTTTGTTTTTAAATTCTGTACTTTCTTGATTTTCTTGAGAAGTTGATTTTTGTTTCAAGAATTTATTTAGTGCATGGACACGTAATTGATTAAATTAGGTTTCCTTTGGTTATATGAATTTTATTGGATTTTCCAATGTGAATTTATGTGATGATTTCTGTAGATTTAGGATGCATGCTAGATATATATATTTAACGGAAATTTTATGAAATTTATAAATATAAGTTTTAATATTTTGTATGTGTAGGATTTGATGTTTTCTGCCTTTCCAGTAAGTTTTGAGGGCTATACTGTTTCGTGACTCATTGGCGTCGTGAATTATTTTTGATATTCGGTTACAGTTTTAAATTATCTTTCCAACGCATCTTGAATCATATTATTTGGAGTTAGAACGAATTAATTATGATTTTTTGAAAAATATGTTGCAGTTTATTGAGATTTCCGAATCTCGCGAATTTTTGATTAAAATTTTTTCCAGTAGATTAAGTATTTTAATTGATTTATTTCGTTGATGACGCACTGCTGAAATTATGCTGAAAGTATGAAATATTTGAATGTTTGTGAATTTGTGAGTTTAGATTATTAGAAATGGACGCATGATTAATTGTCTTATTTATACTTGATGTCTTCGGAGTGATTAAAATATTAAGTTTTATTAACTAGAGTTTAGTTTTAATTTATGTTCTACCTTGGTTGAATTAATTAGATTTATGTGAAATTGCATCATGTGTTAAGTTATATAATTATTAGAGATTAATTAGGAGAATTAATATTAATTCATGGCTGTTTTGGGACGTCTTTTATATGTGAGTATTGTATCAATTCAAGTCGCATGTGAAAAAGATGATTCATGATCCTATAATTAAATATAGTCCTTGAATTTCATGATTTAAATGTTGCGGGTATTAAACCCCTATGATTTCCGAAAATTGGCAGTATATTTCCCATAGATTATTATGTATGTTAGCCTAGATTCACGATTTTATTCATAGTAGAAGTCTAAGGTTTGTTTTTCATCCTTTAACTTTCCTACGGTGTGATTTTATATGAGATATGTGTAAATTTTCTTGAGTAAATCCTTTTTATATGTGTTATATGATTTATTAAAGTATTTAGTAGTTATGAGAAGCATGGAAGATGATAAGTATTAGCAAATAAGATTTTATTAAAAGGAAAAGAAAACAAGGAATAAAGAAAGTCCCACAACCCGGGAGGCAAGATGATAAGTTTTAGCAAATAAGATTTTTTAATAAAAGAGGAAAAGAAAACAGACAAATTCACACAACCCGGGAGGCGGGATTGAATAAAATTTAATTTGTTCTCGTTAAAAACCTCGCCGAAAAACCACCCTTGTGGAAAAATCGGACAGAGGGAAAAAGAGTACCAAATAAATTGAAAACATCCCATAGGTATAAAGCAAATTATAAGCAAAAAATATCAACTAAAATAACAACCAAAAGAAGCCTCAATAAACTCCCTACCAAAATTGAAATAACTCTCTGGCCTTAAATGAAAAGAAAACAACACAAAAGAATGAGGTTTGTATGGAAACTTCCCTCAATTCCAGCAAAATGTTAGAAAACATTTTAAGCATAGCAGTCAAATGCATTAGTTGGGTAAGTTATGCCCAATATAACGCCCAAATGCATCAGCAGCACTGCTGTATACCATTTATGCAGTAACAGTTGTCCATCAATGTAACGCCCAGGAGAACTGCCATACATAATTCCCCTAATCCAGCACGAGCTCAGCAACCAATTCCTCCACCAAGGTAACTCCCCAATCTTTCCAATACACCCAGACAGCAGCAGAGTAAAATTAGTCAGCAAAAGTAACACCCAGGCCATAAAGGAAACTGCCAAACACTGCAAACCAACTTAAATGAAAAACAGGAGAGTAAAGGCTGAAAAGAAACCTCCCTTCTTAAAAACCTTAAGTAAACCAGCAGCGTGTATGTACTAACAGCAGACTCCCACATTCAGCCGCCCATTAATGCTGACCAGCCTAAAGGGAAAGTGTAACTTCCTTCCATAAAAGAGATAACTCCCAAAGCCATCAACATTGGTGTATTAAACATAACGCCCAAGTATTAACACTTCAGCAAAAGAAGATTGATTGGAGGCCTAAATGTAATTCGCCACAAGCCGTTACAATTTCAGCACAAATGCACATCCAACAACCAATCAAATTGAGTAATCGCAGCATCTCATTCAGCAACTCAATAGGCATAAGTAACGGTCAGTTTCTCCCTTTCCATCCCAAAGCAGCAGCAAGGATTTGCACCTGCCCCTGTAACAACCCGCATATGCAGCAGCTTTTAGTCCTTTAATTAGTGTTTTAGGCGTGTGTTTTGTGTGTGTTTAAGGTTTTGTCCTTTAAGTTGTTATGCCTTAGTATTTCTTAATTGTTTGCTTAGTATTAGTTGTCTAAATTAGTATTATTTGGACCCCTAGACTAAGGCTAAGTTTCGAATTATATTAGTGTAAGGAAGAGAAGTATTATTGTTGAGGTTATAGTATTAGTCCTCTAAGAATAGTATTTCCTTAAGTATTAATTCATTAAGGCTATGTTAGTAATTGAGGAATAAATTTTAGGGACTTGACTTTATGAGGATTTGACCAAGAATAAGATTAAATAATACTTGGGATAGTATTATTATTATTTTCGAAAAATATGGTCTTATTACATTAAGTAATTTTCGAAAATAATAGGGCAATAAGACTTCGATTTCTAGTATCTTTTTTTATGGAAATAAGTCATATTCTTATGCAAGAGAATAGTATATGCTTGAAGGTTAAGTATCACAAGAATAAAGAGTTAGTAAGGATCTTGTAAATAATGAAATAAGTTGCCAAGTATGGAAATAGAGATACACCAAGATTATGGGCCAATTTTCTTGCCTTTCCTCTAAGATTTCGGCCAGCCCATGTAGTGCAACCCTACACACTTTTTCCAACTCTATAAAAATGTATTGATCAAACCCTAAGACCCTTAGACACCCAAAAATTGCAGCCACCATAGACACCATATTTTCGGCAGCTTCAAGTAGTTAGAGGACCAATTTTTCCAGCAGCTTGTAGGCATTAAGGAGGGCAGAATTTTCGTGAGTTCTTGAGCAAGGAATTAGCAAGCCAACGTACAACACTTCTTTCTTTTCAAGCAATCAAAGGTGGGGGTTTTAAATGGTGAAAAGTGGTAACTCTAGTTCGATTTTTAAATACTATGTTTGATGTGTTTATGTGCTAAAGATGGATGTCCTTATGTGGTGTCAAATATGAGTGCTCTTAAGTAGTACTAAAGATGGATATCCTTATGTGGTATCAAAGAATGGATGCTCTTATGTAGTATCAAAGAAGGATACGCTTAAGTCGTATCAAAGATTAAGAAAGATTGGTATGTTTTCATATTTACATGTCCATTATATTTAGACTTCGAACTAACTATCCCCACGGAGTGATTATTTTATAATTACTCTCCCCTTCACCGATTAAAAATTTCAGATTTTCAAGAGTAAAGACGACGAGGTTGGCTATGCGGAGGAAGGTGAATGAGATGGGGAGATGAAAAGAAGATAAAGGATGAAGTTTTTATTAATAAATCAAGTAGGCTTTTATTTTATTGAGTTGCAAGTATTTATTATGGTTTTCGGCACTTCTGTTTGCCACAAGAATGGACGTTTGCATTTTTTATTTCGGTGAGTGCATGGGCACGTAAATGTTTGATTTAGGATTTATTATGGTTTGAGAAATTATGGGATTTTATTATGAATTTTATGAGGTATTATTATATTCATGAATATGTGTTAGATGGCATGAAAAATATGGATTTAAATGATGAACATAAATTAATTATATTGCAGCTGTTGGACGAATTTTTTATGCATGATTAAGTGATCAATTTATGTGTTTAATTGTTCTTAAGAAAATTAGTTATTGTCCTTAGTTTGCATGATTCGATAAGTCTAGTTTTATAATTCCAAAAATTATGAAATTTTACCAGAATGCTTGCCATGATTTAAGATGCATGTTGACCAATTTTCGTTAGTTTTTACCTAGTAGAAGTCGAGGTTCCAGTTTTAGTCCTTTATGTGATTCTAGTCCTCAAAACTCTTGTTTTAAAAATACCAATTTTATGCCCAGCCTATTTTCAAAATTTTGGCAGTTTAATATCCATAAAATATTAAGTATTTTGGTCTTAAATCCTGGAGGAAAATCGTTTTAAAGCTTCAGCTTGGAATTAGTCCTATAACTTTGTTTTACGAGCTTTTCATGTGTTTTAAAAAGTGATTTTCGTGGCAAGTGCTTAAAACATGTCTTGTATGAATTATTTGAGTATTTAAAGGTCTTTAACTGATTGGCCAGATTATAGTATTAGCAAATGAGATTTTATTAAAAAGAGAAAAAGAAAAAGGTTCAGACAAAGTCCCACAACCCGGGAGTCGGGATCAAAAAAATTATATTGGTCTCGTTAAAACCTCGCCGGAAAACCACCCTTATGGATAAACCGGACAGAGGGAAAAAGGGGACCAAATAAATTGAAACATCCCATAGGTATAAAGCAATATTAATTACAAAATATCTTCAAAAAGAACATCCTTAGTAACCTAGCTCAACAAAAGTGAAGTTACAACCAATAATACACCCAGGCATTGTGTAGCCAATTGAATCAGCAGTGGAAAGTGTAACGCCCCCACATGGTTCAATTCCGTGAAAATTGTAACTCCAGCTGCCAAATTAAAAAAGAAACAGCACCATGACAAAAGTAACGCCCACAATGCGCCAAATGAAACACCCAATTACTGCCCAAAATAAACAGCAGCCTGCACACTTCCGTTTCAGCAGCAAACATTCCAGAAATAAACCAGGGACCAGCACTAAATAAATGGAAATAAATCCTTGCCAGCCATTACAAGGAATTAACTCCCTGCCAAAAATAGGATTTAACTCCCCAGGTATTAAAATCTTCAATGCCAGCAGTGTAAAGCACTCAGAGTTGAAGCCAAATGTATTCAGCAGCTGTACCTCCCTCGTCTAAGCGTCCCAATAAATGTCAAACCCCTCTAAATTAATCCCTTTTCCAGCACATCCAAAGGGACAACAACAGGTAATTAGCCATCGAAGTAACACCCCATTAATCAGCAACACGTGGGAACTAAATTCCAGCATAATGTAACCAATCAGTTTAAGTATAGCAGCCAATTGCAATAAGTGGGTAAAAGTAACTCGCCCAAACCACAAAAGGAAACTCCCAATAACTACAATTCCAGCACAGCAATATGACAGCCCAAACGAATAATCCAATGCAGCATTACTCATCAAATATAACACCCAATTCGAAAAAAGGAATTATCCAAAATGCTACCCAAACTATGAATGTTCACCAACAACATAGGAGCCCCCAATCTATGCAGTAAGTAACACACATTTGCAGCATCAATAATAACACCCAAATACTCAAATATCTTGCCCTGCTAACCTACCAACAACAACCAAGCTCATTGATAACAACAGCAGCCCAAGTCAGCTCAGGATATGATGGAACTCCCCTAAACAACCGTGACAAAGGTGGGACTCTCTGAACCAACATAATAAACAGATTCTACCCAATTAAACCTAAGGCTAGCAATATCAACTGCCAGACACCGCATCATCCCATAGGCGTCTGGCCGTGCTTCGGCGGCCGAGAACCAATCCCATCCGCTTCATCAGCCCAACTCCGTCTGGCCACGAGCGATAATTCCGAAGCTTTAGGGCCCTGGTCATCAAGGACAAGTCTGCCTTTAGCTTTGTTTTTTAATTGTTGAAGAGTCCGCAGTCCCTCGTCCGAGATATCCGAACCCTGTAGGGCGTCTCGAAGAAGGTCCGTGCCACGAGAATTATGTGACGATGTGCTGCCAGTGGGCTGCAAGTGTGCAGGCGGGACTCCTAGGGGTTCCGGTGGAGGAGGGGCTGAAGGAATCGAAGCCTGAAAGTGTTGGGCAGGCCCATGAGAAGAAGAGTCCTCCTGCACAATATCATTCAAGTCCTTAGTGAGCTTATCCATGGAGGCTAGACGCACCCCATGTGTTGTGAAAGGCACCTCAGAATCTTTCTCCCGTCGGTGCTGGGGCCGACTATGGCCACGGGGCCAGGCATCCGTCGCACCCCTACATCTGCAACGCGAAGGGCCATGTCCCACCACCTAGCATTCACGGCAAAATTTCGGGAGACGCTCATATGTCAGCGAAGTAAACGCACACTGCCCTGCCCGTCGGAACATAACCCTGTCCTCGAAAGGATCCTTAAGATCAATCTCTATCAACATTCGAGCATAATGCCCGTAAGTCATGTTCCGTGTATTATCATCAATACAAACCAAGGTCCCAACCGCAGAGGCCAGATTAGAGTATTAGAGAAAATGGCTTTTGTATTAGTTAGTGGACTGTTTTTATACACATGCGGTTTTGATGAGTGCACCCTAGCTGTTTTCGAGAGTTATGTGATCCAGCTGCTGTACCAGAATTATTTAAGCATTATTGCATGATTTAATTGATGACTTATGTGTTGAATGATGTTAGAATAAGTTTAATTTACATGTGAATATTATTGAAGCATGTTATTTGTTACTTGTGTGATTCCTAGGAATGTGCTAAGTGAGTATTATTCAAAATTGTTATGAATATTTATTATGATATTTTGTGATTTTCATGGATGTATTGAATGAGTTATTTATTGTGAATGTATGATTTATTTGCTTAAAAGTATTACTCTGATTTTAGTTCAAAAAGGATTTTCAAAGAAAAGAATTTTATTTCTAGTAAAAAGGGTTCACGTTCTAAAGAATGTTTTTATTTAATTATTGATTTAAAATCAAGACTTCCGCTGATTTGAAATGCATAGAATGTTAGGGCGTGACAGTGTGGTATCAGAACGGGTATACGTTCTTGTAGACTCATTAAAATAAAGTGCTTTCTTGTGTGCTCTATGTGACTATGTGCATAGTATCATGTAAGATTCTTCATAAAAAATTTAATAAAAGAGAAATCTCCATCCATCGCCACCGCCGCAGCCATCTCCGAGTCCTAAGGCAAGTGAGTTTTCGAAAGTTCAAGTTTAATATTTCAAGAGAATGATTCATGTAATTCAAGGCATGATTTATGATTTATGGCACGACGAGGTCATGAAGGATTTTTATGAAAAGTTATGAAGGACCACTCTTTGGTCAAAATGTTTTAAGAAATTCTTTTCAAGGTTTTCGAAAAGAAGATGTTTTAAGAAAATGTTTTAAAAGAAAATGTTTTATGAAATGTTGTGCTTGTACGATAGCTTAGGAAGTTTATGATTGAGATTTATGATGAGTGTGAACGCCTAGTAAAAATGTTTAGAAGTTTTGAGTAAGTGTAAGTGAAGGACCGTTTTGAGTTATTAAGATAGGCTAAGCAATTTCTCCATCTTGCGGGGCTTTTCATTTTAGATGCCTCTGAGACGTGACCCGATCCATGACCATAATGATTCTGATGGACACGCGGATAGGAGGGGTCGCCCTCAAGCTAACCCCGTAGTCCCTAACGTAGCACCTATTCTTAACACTACCGCGCAAGTAGTTGAACAATTTAGGAGGTACAAGCCTGCTACCTTTAACGGACGGGACGGACCGAACGCCATTGAGGAATGTTTTTGTTCCATGGAGAGGATCTTCCAGCTGATTGAGTGCACTGATGCACAACAGATTGCTTGCGTGGCATTCTAACTTGTTGAGGATGCTGATCATTAGTGGGAGAGCCATTGGAAGATTTGCCCGGTTGAGGAGAGACGCGCCTTGACTTGGGGTCGTTTCAAGGGGATCGTGATGGAGAGGTACTACCCTAAATCTTACAAGGATAGGAAGGAGCGTGAATTCCTAGACTTTCAACAAGGAGGCATGACGGTTGTGGTGTACGAATTGAAGTTTAGCCAGCTTGCACGTTTTTCTCAACATCTTGTCGACACCGAGTAAAAGCGTGTTCTATGTTTCATCAAAGGGCTAAGGACCGAAATCCAGCACGTTCTACTAGCTTTAGGCAACCTAAGGTACCCAACCGTGGAGTGCAAGGTCAAGGATCGACTCAAGGCTTTAGGCATAGGCAAGGGAATCAAGTGATGTTCACGGCATGTCATAAGTGTGGAAAGAACCATAGGGGAGAATGTCTCATGGGGAAGGACGTTTGCCACCGATGCCATAAACCCGGGCATAAAGCGCCCGAATGTCCAAATCCACCTAAGGGAATGACTCAAGCTCGCGTGTACTCGCTTATGGGAGAGCCGAATGAGGATCCATCTCCTTCGGAGACTTTGCAAGGTATGCTAACTTTGAATTCGGTACCAATAACTGCTTTGTTCGATACCGGAGCTACGCATTCTTTTATCTCGCTTAGTTTTTGTTTGAAGATTGGTTGTGAGTTAGATGTTAGCGTTAGTCCCTTAGAAATTAGTATTCCTTCGGGAAAAGCTGTTCTTACGAGTAAGGTAGTGTCGAGTGCAAAACTTGAGATTTGTGGGAGGAGTCTTGAGGGAGAGTTGCACGTAATCGAGATGGGACAATTCGATGTCATTCTTGGCATGGATTGGCTAGCTAAGTACCACGCCACTATTAATTGCGAGAAGAGGGAGGTAATGCTCAAGTTGCCAAGTGGAGAGGAGTTGACGTACTTTGGTTCCCGACTAAGTACACATAATTTGATCGTCACCGCGATTCAAGCCGTTGAATTGCTTCAAGAGGAAGGACGTGAAGGATACCTTGTCCATGTGATGGGCACGAACGTGAAGGAGGTGAACATTGAAGACGTTGCTGTCGTTAATGAGTTCGTTGACATGTTTCCCGAGAAGTTACCTGGAATTTCACCCGACCGAAAAGTGGAATTTAAAATCGTTCTAGTCCCCGGAGCTGCCCCAATTTTGAAAGCACCCTATAGGATGGCGCCGAAGGAACTCGAGGAGTTGAAGATGCAATTGCAAGAGTTGTTGGATAAGAAATTCGTCCAACCAAGTGTTTCGCCATGGGGGGCGCCAGTTTTATTCGTCAAGAAGAAGGACGGATCGTGGAGGATGTTCATCGACTATCGAGAGCTTAATCGGCTCACGATAAACAACAAGTACCCGTTGCCAAGAATTGAAGACTTGTTCGATCAACTAAGGGGAGCGAGTGTGTTCTCAAAAGTTGACCTAAGATCGGGATATCACCAATTGAAGATCAAAGAAGGAGATAGGGCGAAGACCGCTTTTTGCACACGCTATGGGCATTACGAGTTCGTAGTGATGCAGTTCGGTTTGAGCAACGCACCGACTGTTTTCATGGACTTGATGAACCGAGTCTTTAACCCTTTCTTAGATCGGTTCGTCATAGTGTTCATTGATGACATTCTAATCTATTCTCGGAGTAAGGAGCAATATGAAGAGCACTTGAGGACGGTTCTAGAAGTTTTGCGCTAAGAAAGATTGTTTGCAAAGTTTACCAAATGTGAGTTTTGGTTAGACCGAGTGAACTTTCTAGGCTACGTGATCACAGCCCAAGGAGTTGAAGTAGACGCATCTAAGGTTGAATCCGTGAGCGAGTGGAAGGCTCCAACTAATGTGAACGAGGTTCGTAGCTTTCTCAGTTTGGCGGGATACTATAGGCGTTTTATCAAAGGCTTTGTGAAGATAGCCTCACCGATGACCAAGTTAACATGCAAAGGAGAGAAGTTCGTGTGGTCCAAGGTATGCGAGAAGAGTTTCCAAGAGTTGAAGGACAAGTTAGTGTCAGCCCCTGTCCTTATTATTCCCGATCCTACCGAAGGATTTGTTATCTTTAGCGACGCGTCAAAGCAAGGGCTAGGTTGTGTTTTGATGCAACATGGGAAAGTCGTGGCGTATGCATCAAGGCAATTGAAGGTGCACGAGATGAACTATCCTACGCATGATCTTGAGTTAGCGGCTATTGTTCATGCATTGAAGATATGGAGACATTATCTTTATGGTACTAAGTGCGAGATATTCACCGATCATAAGAGCCTCAAGTACATTTTCACGCAAAAGGAATTGAACATGAGGCAAAGGCGTTGGCTAGAGTTAGTCAAGGACTACGATTGCACAATCAACTATCATCCGGGCAAGGCGAATGTGGTCATGGATGCACTTAGCCGAAAGGGAGGTGCAGTTAATTCTTTGACGAGCCAAGAAGAGCTAGTGAATGAGTTCGAACGTTTGAAGTTGGAGGTGATCGAAGCACCCAAAGGCGTTAATTCCATCATTGCAGCCTTGACGGTTCAGCCCACTCTTTGTGCAAGAATCGTCGAGATGTAAGGCAAGGACGCTGCCCTAATTAAGTTGAAGAAGCGAGTTGAGACGAAAGGCGTTAAGGGCTTCATGATCGACGCAAACGGAGCACTCTTGTTCGAGAATCGGATGTGTGTACCGAATGATGAAGAAGTGAAGAAGGAAATCATGGAGGAAGCTCATTGTACACCTTATACGGTTCATCCCGGTGGAACCAAGATGTATAGGGACTTAAGGACTATGTTTTGGTGGAGGAACATGAAGGGCGACATTGCTAATTTCGTAGAGAAGTGTTTAACTTGTCAACAAGTTAAGGCGGAACATCAAAGGCCATCCGGATTGTTGAAGCTGTTAGAGATACCTCAATGGAAGTGGGAGCACATTTCCATGGACTTTGTGATGGGATTACCCCGTTCGATTAAAGGGAATCAAGCAATATGGGTTGTTGTGGATCGACTAACCAAGTCGGCTCACTTTCTTCCTATGAAGATGACATGGAGTATGGATAAACTTGCTCAAGTTTATATCCAAGAAGTCGTGAGATTGCATGGAGTCCCCATTTCAATCATTTCGGATAGAGATGCACGTTGTTGGGACAATCTGAGTATTTTGATTAGATCCCAAAACCCCTGATGAATTTGCCTAAGTATAGTGTTCAGGATAAAATAGTTCAGGATAGTTAGGTTAGAGATTCAGTACAGAAGGATCATGCTGAAGACTGAAGAAGATTGGAGTCGACCCGATTTACTGAAGTCTGAAGCGTAAACCATTCTGAACGAGTCAGTCAGTCTCGCTGAAGATTGTCTGTTCTGAAGCTGAAGATCGAAGCCTGCTGATTCATCCTGAAGTCAATCCTGAAGTACCATTGTCTGATGTTTCTACTGAATACACTAAGCATGTTCAGGACAGAACTCAGTCAGTGAAGAGTAAGTATTACCTATCAGGCTGTGCTGAATGCACATAGGACCTGACTTAGGCCTTGGTTCAGTTCACCTGAATCCTGTAAGTCCGAAGCAAAAAGGTAACACATACTGAGCTGAATGACCTTTCAGGCTATGCTGAATGCACATAGGACCTGACTTAGGCCTTGGTTCAGTTCACCTGAATCATGTCAGTCCAAAGCAGAAGGTTATTTATGCTATGGGACAAGAGACAAAAAGAATGTCAGTAAGACTCCATTAAGGCACACGTTCAGACTGAGTTATTACGAGAGACTCAGAGCATTGAATGTACGAGGAAGGATAAATGTCTGAAGGTCAACTAGCCGTTATAGCGGAGAGCCAATGATCTTTCGACACATAAGCACGGAGTCTGCGCAGCATTTAATGCAGCATTTAATGCGTCTCAAAAGGTTGCAGGTGATGTGACAACTTGCCAGAATAAGCATGGCGGGTAGGTCGAACAGTATTTCTAGCCTGCAATCTACCTAAAATAGGAAAGATTTGATTTGATCTCCTCCAACGGATCTATTTTGAATCTTGCCTATAAATATGGAGAACCTTGCACCCATTCAAGGTTAACGGGAAATTTCCAAGAGAACTCTCAAGAATCCAAGAACACAAAGCATATCATAAACAACACTCTGCAATTAAATTTCCCTAGTGTTGTAGTAGGATTCACTCTGTATTTGCTTAGATCGATAGCTCTATTATTTAGTACTGATTTGTATTGCTAGAGCTATCTTAGTTGGAAACCAGAATACCAAACCTCTCAAAGTGTGAGATAGGTTGGTTAGAAGGACTGGGACTTGTAAAACGCCCAGGGGTCAGTTCCTAAGAGAGGAAGTTGGCTACTCGTGTCCCTTGGCACGTAAAACCCAAGTACCTATCCTCAGGGTTTTGAGGATAGCTTTCTGTTAAATCAGGTCGTGGACGTAGGAGTTGGTTATCTCCGAACCACGTTAAAAAGTCCCCTGTGTGCTGATTTACTGTTTTGTTCAGGATCATAAATGTCATCATATTAAACTGAACATACTGCATTGGTTTTAACTTCAGGACTGAATCAATCATCCTGAATCTGAATACTGTGCACTCAGCCTTAACCACCAATTTACTAAGCAACTCAGAGAAAGCGTTTTCAGAAACTAAAACGAGTAGAATCTAAGGGCTCACTTTCCGCACGTACTCTGACTCACTGAGATAGTAGTCCAACTGACTCGCTTCCGAGCAGTCAGTAGGTTTTTTATCTCTACTGAGCCTCCGAGCACTTTACTCATACTCAGCTTATCTGACTCTGTACTGAACCGTCCCTGCTGCCCCTGTGGACATTCAGCATACTGAGTACTTCAGAGAATTCTGACTGAGTACGTTAGAGCATTTTTCTGAGTCTTTCAGAAAAATCTGACATCAGTGTATTCCCCCCATACACTGATTTAACTCATTTCGGGACCAACAAGTGGTATCAGAGCAGTGGTTCAAAAGATCACTGACTTTGTTTATCAACAGTTTCTGAGGAGAAACTTTTGGTGGTCTACTGAACTGATCTTGTTTCTGAAAAAATTGCATATCATGGCATCAGGTTCTAAACACCTCGAGGGCAATCTTCCTGAATTCTCTATTGACAATTATGATTATTGGAAATTCAGGGTTCTCGCACATCTCTATTCTATCCATGATCAGATGCCACAGGTGATTGAACATGGGCCAATCAGATTTATGAGAAATCTTCAGATGACTTGGCCTGTTGCTGGCAATGTCCCTGTTCCAGCCGCCAGAGATGAAGAAGTGGAGAGGTCCGTGCTTAATTCTGATCAGATTAAGCAAATAGGACTGGATAATGTTACCAAGAACATTATACTCCACACCGTTTCTTACGAGAACTCGGTCAGGCTGATGCATCTGAGGACAGCTAAGGAGATCTGGGATACCCTGAGGGAGATGAGCGAAGGTTCTGAAAAGATTAAAGAAAACAAGAGAGATCTCGCTATCAGGAAGTTTGAGGCCTTCAAAATGCTAGAGGGAGAGTCCATCGATCAGATGGAAGCTCGGTTCATTAAGATGATGAATGAGCTAGCAACCCTTGGGAAGGAGTTTCCCAAGAGGGAGGTGTCTTCTAAAATCCTGAACTGTCTCCCTGAAAGATGGGACACATGAGTAATTTTGTTGAAAAACACTCAGGACCTTACAAACATCACTCACTCACACCTATTCTCTGAGTTAAAGGCTCTAGAATTTGACCTCGATAAGAGGAAGAAGATGGGTGTTGTCAGTGAGGAAGTTAGTGAGGAGAAGACATCTGAAAAGGAAAAGAGCGTGGCTCTTAAAGCTACTCCTGAGCCTGAGGCTGGATCTGGCTCCAAGTCTCTAAACGACATGAACAAAGATGAGCTAGCCTTGGAGTACAGCCTGATGGCACGGCGATTCAAGAAATTGAACTCTCGTTTCGGCAGGTATAAGAAATTTTATACTGACACCCGTGATCGCAGGTACTCCAGCCCTAGGAGATCTAGCCCCCGGAGAGAAGAAAGAAAAGGTTCAGATTCCAGGAGGGATCGCAATGAGCCTGAGCGACGCAGAGATGAAAAGAGGAGAGAGGATGAGCCCAGAAGATCCAGCTCCAAACCTGAGAGATCATCAGGGAGTAGGAGGGACTCCTCTGATAAAACGTACACTGACAAGAAGCCTTCTTCTGATGCAGATCAGTGCTACCACTGCAAAAAGTCCGGACACTATCAGTATGATTGTCCGGAGCTCAGTGCTCGTGAGTGAGAAGATCGGAGAGCTAAAAGAGAGCTCAGGGCTTCAGACCGGAGAGCGTTGCTAGCTGAGGATTCCTCAGATTCAGATGGCCCTGGACGCCGATCTCCTGAACTCTTTTCAGATGAGGAGTATGATGACCTCTGCCTGATGGCAGATGATGAGGTATGTTCTTCTGCCTCTTCTCATGATCACGCACCTGAGTTTAGCTCAGATTCAGCAGGAGAACTCGACCTTTAGCTCGCCCTAGAGCAATTGATGGTTGACTTCTCTAGGCTGCAGGAGACTCATACTCACACAGTGGATGTGAACGCACAACTGAGTGAGAAGAACGATCGGTTAAATGAGTCTCTCAGAGTAAGAGACACTGAGGAAGCCCTCAGATTAGTACATCTTCAGGAGGAGCTACCTAATGCTAAGAATAAGCATGATGAAGCTCCACTGGAGGTAGAAAGACTGAAGGGTGTCATCAGCTCGCTGATTGAGACTCGTGACACTGATTTGTTCCTTGCTCAGGAACAACTGATAATTGAGCAAACTGTTTTAAGAATGATGCTCGAAACTGAGTGGCAAGCTCGCCTTTGTGCTGAGCAAACTGCTTGGGATCTTGAGCTGATCTCAAAAGATAAAGCTCATTCAGAATTAGTGCTTCAATACACCGCTGAAATTGAGGCCCTGAAAGAAATCAATGGGCATCTTGAAGTCAAGCTGAAGAAGTTATACACATCTACCCAAGTGGTTGATGAGTTGACAAATTTCTCTCAGCTGACTGATGGTGCTAAAGCTGGGTTAGGCTATGATGCCTCAAAAGACCCAAAGGGCAAGAAAAAGAGAGGTGCTTCAGGAAGCAACTCTCAGAAAAAGTTTGTCCCTGCCCTAACTGATGACAAGAGCTCCAATGTTGCTCATCAGAATAAAGGCAAAGGGAAGGAGAAAATGCCTGCTGAACCTGTCAGGCAAAGAACTGAGAAACCAAGATAAAAACCTAAGGAAAAGGTCAAAGTTTCTCATTCTGAGTCTAGGAAGACAGACCAAAGGAACTCCAAGGTCCAGCCTAGGAATCCTGAAACTGGGAAGAATTTTGTTCCTAGCACTTCTCAGGCCCAGCCTAGAAATGTTCAGAACAAAAGGAACTCAGGACAAAGGAGACCTCAGGCAAGACCTAGGACTACTGAGGTTCAGACTCCTCAGACAGGGCATAGAGCCCATCAGGAGCGTCCTAATTCTCTAAGAAGAAGGACAAACCAGGTGGCCTCTGAAAGGCAATGGAGACCTGACTTCAGAAACACTCAGACCAGACCTCATGTGCCAAGAGGTCAGGCCAGAGCTGCTCCTTCTCAGAACAGACTTCAGCCCAATGCACCCAGGTCAAGGAGAAACAGGAGGCCCACCCCCATAAATCAAACTAGGGCTCCTGTATCTCAGGCTGACACCCATACACCCTCAACTTCCCAGGCACAAAGGAAGAAGAGAACTGTGTATGTTGACATTTCAGGGAAACAGGTCTACACTTCTGATGCTGTCAGAATTGTCAGACAAATCTGGATCCCGAAGGGTATGGCTGACTCAGTAGGACCCAATACGAGATGGGTACCTGAGGCCTGATTCTTTTCAGGTCACTGCAGGCTACAAGAAGAAGAAGGAGGATCTGATGGACTGGTACTTGGACTCAGGATGTTCCAGGCACATGACCGGATTTCGTGATCTCCTTCAGGATTATGTAGCTCAAGAAGGCCCGCAGGTAGCCTTTGGTGATAACTCTAAGGGTTTCACCAGAGGATTCGGAACCCTTGTTATTAACTCTGTCCGTGTTATGAATGTATCATATGTTGAAGGACTGAGACATAACTTGCTCTCGGTTAGTCAGTTTTGTGACCAAGGATATAGTGTAGAATTTTCATCTAACATGTGTCTCGTAAAGGACAAATCTACACTGCAGGTTCTGATTACAGGAGTCAGGAGGGGCAATGTATACTTTGCTGACTTCAAGAGCAGCCCTCCTAAAACCTGTCTGGTCGCTAAGAGCTCCTCTGAGCTCAGTTGGCTTTGGTATAAACGTCTGAGTCACTTAAACTTCAAGATTATTAACAAAATCTCTAGACTTTCTCTTGTAGATGGTCTGCCTAATGAAGTTTTTAGCATAGACCACGTGTGCGGAGCATGTCAGGAAGGCAAGCAAACCAAAGCCTCATTCAAGGTGAAGGAAGCCTTCTCTACTGACAAAGTGCTTCAGCTCCTGCACATGGATCTCTTTGGTCCAGTAACTCCTGTCAGCATAAATGGTAGGAAATATACCCTTGTTGTTGTTGATGACTATTCCAGGTACACATGGGTTATTTTCTTGCTGAACAAAAAGGAGACACAGGTCAAGCTTCCTGAGTTACTCAAGCAATTGAGTACTGAACAGGGTCAGAGCATTGTCAGGATTCGATCAGATCGAGGAACCGAGTTTATAAACTCTATTATAACTGACTTTTGTACTAACCATGGTAGCTAGGACCCCTCAGCAGAATGGGGTAGCTGAAAGGAGGAATCGTACCCTGAAGGAAGCTGCCAGGACCATGTTGGCTGAATCAGGACTGCCCAAGAAGTACTGGGCTGAAGCAATCAACACTGCTTGCTACACCCAGAACCGATCTATGCTGAACAAACAACATGCTCAGACACCCTATGAGACTTGGAACAAGAGGAAACCTCGCATCTCTTATTTCCATATTTTTGGGTGTAAGTGTTTCATCCTGAACAATGGAAAAGACCAGCTGAAAGCCTTTGATAGCAAATCTGATGAGGGAGTTTTCTTAGGATACTCCTCAGTCAGTAAAGCTTTCAAGGTGTATAACTGTCGGACCCTTTGTGTGGAGGAAACACCTCATGTTGTGTTTGATGAGACTGCATCAGTGCATAGGAAACAGGTTCCAAGTCCTGATACTGAGGGAATTACCAAAAGGGTAACAAGGCTGAGTCTGAAGAATCCTGAATTCAAGATCAAACTTGTCAGTGCTCCCAAGGGATGGGATGATGATGATGAAGATCAGGATGGACTTCAGGCCAACCCTCAGCAAGCCCCTACCTCGGAAAATGTTAAGTCTCAGACGGAGGGACAGACTCAACCTGAGGTACGTACTGTCGGTGATGATGCTTCTGCACCTGAGACAGTTACTGAGTCCAACACTGTAGGGGGAAACAATTTCTCTGATATTGGTCAACCCTCAGGAAATGACTCAGTATCCCCTGTTCTTGCTCGTTCCGCTTCTTTGCCTATTATTATTGAGACTAATGTTTCAGGATCAGGCAATGGAACATCAGTAGCTCCCAGTGCTCCAGTCAGCAGGAGGCGATGGCTAGATGATCACTCATTGGCTGATATCATTGGAGATATCAATGAGGGGGTCAGGACGAGGTTGTCCTTTGGTGAAAGCGCTATGTTTTGTTGCTTTCTGAGTGATCAGTAACCTACAAGCATAGAAGAAGCTCTAGCTGATCCCAACTGGATCCTAGCCATGCAGGATGAGCTCAATCAGTTTGAGCGGAATCAGGTTTGGGAGTTAGTGGATAGACCTAGGCGTCAACATGTTATTGGCACCAAATGGGTTTTCAAGAATAAGAGGGATGAGAAGAATGTTGTTGTCAGAAATAAGGCAAGGCTTGTAGAAAAAGGTTACTGTCAAGCTGAAGGTATCGACTATGATGAGACCTTTGCTCCAGTCGCAAGATTAGAAGCAATCAGGTTGTTTCTGGCTTATGCAACATTCAAGAAATTCAAAGTGTATCAGATGGACGTAAAAAGTGCTTTTCTGAATGGTGTACTGAATGAGGAGGTGTATGTTGAGCAACCTCCTGGATTCGAAGTTGGTAATAAAGTATACCACATGAAGAAAGCCCTTTATGGCCTGAAGCAAGCTCCGAGAGCTTGGTATGATACATTATCCCAATTCCTGATAGACCACGGGTTCGTGAAAGGAACAGTGGACAGGACCCTCTTCCGGATCACCGAAGGGGAAGACATTATCTTGGTTCAGATTTATGTGGATGACATAATATTTGGATCTCCTAATCTGAAGCTTTGTGAGAAATTTTCCAAGCTGATGACTGGGAAATTTGAGATGTCAATGATGGGAGAAATGAATTTCTTTCTGGGTCTCCAGGTCAGGCAAACTGACTCCGGAATTTTCATCAATCAGTCCAAGTATGCGAGGGACTTGATTCAGAAATTTGGAATTCAGTCCAGCAGAATCTCACGCATTCCCATGAATACGAATGAGAAGCTGGATCCTGACAAAGAAGGAGCCTCAGTAAATCAGACTGAATATAGGGCACTGATTGGATCTTTATTATATCTGACTGCTAGTCGTCCTGACATCACTTATGCAGTTGGAGTTTGTGCAAGGTATCAGTCTGATCCAAAGAAGAGTCATTTAGAGAGTGCCAAAAAGATTCTGAAATACCTAAGAGGTACAGTCAACTTAGGACTTTGGTATCCCTCTGATGACAACCTAGAATTGACTGGCTATTCAGACGCTGATTATGGAGGCTGTAGACTTGATAGGAAATCAACTACAGGCACATGTCAGTTTCTAGGGAGTAAACTGATCTCTTGGTTTTCTAAGAAGCAAACCAGTGTTGCAGCGTCTACTACTGAGGCTGAGTATATGGCGGCAGGCAGTTGTTGCTCTCAGATTCTTTGGCTGAAACAACAACTGAGAGACTACCAAGTTGAGGCCACTGAAGTCCCAATTTATTGTGACAATAATAGTGCCATTGCCATATCCCAAAACCCAGTCTTACATACTAGGTGTAAGCATGTAGACATCAGGCATCACTTTATCAGAGATCATGTTGAAAAGAAGGACATCAGGATGGAGAGAGTCCCTACTAAGAAACAGAGAGCTGACATCCTGACTAAGGCTCTGCCTGAAACCAGGTTTGTTGAGTTATCAGTAGAGTTAGGACTCCTTGACCCAGGCTTAAGTGATTCAGTTTGAATCTCTGATAAGATTGCACAAGGTCAGGGGGAAAAACTCATATGGACTCAGGATGAAGGGAACTCAGAGAGAATGTGAATGGCTGTAGGAGGAACATTCAGTACAAAATGGATGATCAGTATAGACTGACTAAGGTTCAGGACACAGAATTCAGGGCTTGTCACCCTGATAGGCCAATAAGTGGTATCAGTCAGAATGCATATCTGACTGACTGGTATGTTTCCTGATTTTTGTCTAGTCATCTAATATTGCGTGCATTATCCTTTTCACTGTGCTGCATTATCAAATCAATTTAATTTGCCAAATGATCCCAGCCGTTCATTTTAATATTCGGTTATTATTTAATTCAATTTGTTTGAAATAAATACGGACATGCTCTAATGTGCATTTAATGCACTGTGTGCGGGAACAGTTATCAATAAAATTTTGACCAATTACCTTTGAAGAACCGAAAAGGCAAATGCTTTTTACTGCTCAAATCTTGTCCATTGAATCCCATAGGTCACTATTTTCTAAACCGTCCGATTAAAACCGAATTTTTTTTTCTCTTTCTATAAATAAGAGAAGATCGTGTTGTTAAAACTTTTATGCACCCAATATTTTCTTAACTTATCTTCTCTAAAAACCGATTCTCTTCAAATCTCTTAAAATCTTCCATGGCTTCACCCTCTGCAGATACCTTTTTTGGAAACCTTTTCCATCTAAGAAATGAAATACACTACGAGCCTTATGGGGATTTTTCTTCTAACCACCCCGACATTATGCCTGTACGAGACCTATTTGATAATGCAGGTCTTCTGCAGTTTGTCACTGCAAAGCCACAGAGGCTCCACCCCAGACTCATTGCTGCCTTCTACCTGAAGATGGCGAAAAACAAAGTCTCCCAGGAGTGGGAAACGTGTATTCCCTTGACTGCCTGTGAAAAGGGAAAGGATGGTGAGGAGGAGATGGTGAGGAGGTGGGTCACCTTCAACGTTCGGGAGAAGATTAAGGAGGTTTTTAATCTTCCCAACAAAGGACGAAGCCCAGTGGAGTATGGGTTTGGGAATGAGAAGGATTTTCTCCAGTCCCTGTGTCATGGAGATGTCGTGCTGAAGTCCGGCCTGAATAAATCAGTCTTGAGGACTGAAAGCCGTCACTTCTTTGACCTGACGAGTCAGGGAGTGATGGGCATTGCTGGAGGATTGGAGCAGATCTCCAGGCCGAAGCTGTTCACAATGATAGCTATTTCCGACGCCCCTCTGCATAATTTTGACTGGGAGGGTTACTTCCTCCAAATGCTGGTGGCTGAGACCAGCAAGATTAAGTACTCGTCAGAGGGGCAGGCGACTTTTGAGGCCAAGATGCATTTTGGCACCAAGATCTCCATGCTCTTGGAGACTCTGGATCTCGGTGATGTGGATCAGGCTCAATCACTCGAGATCCCAGCAAAAATCCATCTCTTCAGAGCATATTCCGATGATGCTGGCATAAGGAGAAGGCCTCGGACTCAGAAGAAGAAGGCCCAGGCGAGCAAGACTGGGAAAGTCCAGGCTCAGGCAGGTAAATCTTCAGAGTCTGATACAGCAAAGCCAGCGGAGGATAAATCCGAGACCGTCAGACCCAAGCAACAAAAGCTGAAATTTCTCTACTCTGGGTCAGCTGGGCGACAGAAGAAGGTTCAGGAGATGCAATCTGCTGAATCTGTTGAGAAGGAATCAGCTCAGGCGCAGGATTCTGCTGAAGCTGTTGAGAAGGAACCAGCTCAGGCGCAGGATTCTGCTGAAGCTGTTGAGAAGGAACCAGCTCAGGCGCAGGCTGTCCCTGAACTTACCCCGATTGCATCCCCTGAACCCAACGAGCTGATCCTTACTATTGCTGAAACCTATCAGACTTTGGGTCAGGAAGAGCCTGCTCAGGAAGGAGGAGTTGAGCAAGTGGCTGCTGAACCAGTTCAGGCTGAAGCACCATGGCCTTTCCCTGCGCCCGATGTAAACAGTCTATCAGATTTCGAAATAGTTGCAAGGGGAGAGGCTGCTGAGATGGTGGAAAGGAGATTCCCTGATCTTACTGAGGCTCAGAAGGAGGCAGTTGTGCAACTCTGCACTTTTGCCATGATCAGAAATGCTACTTGGTCAGAGCTCAGCCAGCTAGGAGAGTCCAGAGGATGGGACTGCATTGCAGATTTAGAAGCCGCCCTCTTTGATCATTTTGGTGTTAACTCTTTACATCATCTGATCAAAATGGCGGACTTTATCAGAACAGTTCGCAGGACATATCCTGAGCCCGAGACTCAGTTGGCTGAAGTGAAGGGAAAGGAGAAGGAAGCAGAAATGGAGGTGATTGTGATTGCTGATGACGATCAGCAAGGTGGCACTGAGGGAGTCAGTGCACCGGCCGATGATGCACCCCTGGGACCCGGGGCAGCGGAGGCTTCAGGAGAGGGTCGATTAGGTCTTATCCAAGTTCGAGGAAACTGGATCACCCCAGCGGCTATGTTCACTGAAAATTCCTCACGAGCTCTTTCGAATATGCACAGAAGGGTAATTCTCGTTGAGCGAAAGGCAATTAGGGTTGATAAAGATTCTAGAACTCTGTATAAGAAGATGAAAAGGCTGGATAGAGACCTGAATGATATGGCCAATGATGTGCATGCAGCAATTGATTTCTTTGGCGAAGCTCGGACTGAAATCAATGTAGAACTAACTGCCATTTCAGAGCAAGCCAAGGATGCCATTCAGAACTGCAATCAGATGGTTTCAGATGTGCAGACTCAGCAGGAGACTAAACTTGCCAACTTTACGGATCAACAACTGTCTGAAAAGGTTGATCAACTGGTTGATGAGAAATTGGTCAAGTTAAGAACTGAACTGAAGGAGGACCTGCTGAGGGAGTTGTCTGCACAGGAGAAGGAGAAAATTGCATCTGCCCTAGACTCAAGGATGCAGAACTTCGAAGGTCGACTGAAGGCTGCACACAATTTAGCCGTTGATCAGCTCAGTATCGGCCTGAGAGGGATGGTGGGGCAGATTGGGCAATTGCAGGTAAAGCAGACTGAGATGGATAGTCAGTTCAATCTTTTGGCGGAGTCAGTGGATGAAGTCGTCAAATGTATAAATGACGATGATGCCAAAAAGGGGGAAGAAGGGAAGAAGCAAATTGCCACTACTGGCAAAGCTAAGAAGAAGAACTTTCTCCTGGAACTGAAGGCTGCGGATAGAAAGAGGACTAGATCCGTAGCCGCCATCGAAACTGCTGAAGGCTCAGATCTGAAGAAGTTGAGATCCTCTGAAGATCCGGCTCTCGAGCCTTTATATAAGGAGATGGAGGAACAAATAATGCCATCTGGGCTGACCACTCAGAAGAAATTGGTGATGACTGATGCTGAAAAGATAGCAAAAATGAAAGAAATTTCGATGCTCAGTCAGATCCAGCGCTTAAAAGAATCTAATGAGTATCTGACCTCCCAGGTCCAGAAGAAGAAATCTGTATCATCTGGATCTCGAACAAAGACTCAGAGGAAGATTGTGGTCAGTTCAGATCAAAGTCATCCTCCATCGAAGTTTGTTGAAGACTTCATTCCGATTGAGATGCTGGAGGTTTGGATTCCAATCCGGAATAGGTGGGCATACCTATTCTATGTGGTGGGGTTATGGGACGATCAGACTGAAGAAAAAGACGTCATACTCCATCACTGGATGGCACAGGAGCATCCTGATCTATGGGCTGAAATCATCAGACATGCTGACACTGAAGGTGTTGAGATCGCTCCTCCGGATTTCATTAAGTATCCTCCTCCACTCTTTAGGAATTCTAAGCAACTGGACCAGAAAGCAATTTCTGAAGAAGTCGTCAGAGTAGGACGAGCTGCCGGGGCCGTTGCTGATCGAAACAGGATGAAGCAGGTCCTGAATCGAGTACTGGAGATGTAAGAGATTCCACTGACTGCTTGGAATAAGGATGAAGATTAGTTCAGGAGTTAGTTGTTCAGGAACTTTGTAATAGCTTCAGGATACTTGTATTTTTTTCTTATCTATCAATGAAGTTATTTATGTTTCCTGAGTACAACTTCTTGTTGACTCCTGAATTTACTTTTCTGAATTCTTATCAAGAACTGTACTAACCCATTCCTTGTTTTCATCTTATAGACTAAGTACCTAGTTCGTCAGGTGGTACTGAGTTATTCTCACTGACTAAGTCAGTTGATTGTATAGATGAATAGGAATTTGCTTAAGGGTTTTGGCATCATCAAAAAGGGGGAAATTGTTGGGACAATCTGAGTATTTTGATTAGATCCCAAAACCCCTGATGAATTTGCCTAAGTATAGTGTTCAGGATAAAATAGTTCAGGATAGTTAGGTTAGAGATTCAGTACAGAAGGATCATGCTGAAGACTGAAGAATATTGGAGTCGACCCGATTTACTGAAGTCTGAAGCGTAAACCATTCTGAATGAGTCAGTCAGTCTCGCTGAAGATTGTCTGTTCTGAAGCTGAAGATTGAAGCCTGCTGATTCATCCTGAAGTCAATCCTGAAGTACCATTGTCTGATGTTTCTACTGAATACACTAAGCATGTTCAGGACAGAACTCAGTCAGTGAAGAGTAAGTATTACCTATCAGGCTATGCTGAATGCACATAGGACCTGACTTAGGCCTTGGTTCAGTTCACCTGAATCCTGTAAGTCCGAAGCAAAAAGGTAACACATACTGAGCTGAATGACCTTTCAGGCTGTGCTGAATGCACATAGGACCTGACTTAGGCCTTGGTTCAGTTCACCTGAATCATGTCAATCCAAAGCAGAAGGTTATTTATGCTATGGGACAAGAGACAAAAAGAATGTCAGTAAGACTCCATTAAGGCACACGTTCAGACTGAGTTATTACGAGAGACTCAGAGCATTGAATGTACGAGGAAGGATAAATGTCTGAAGGTCAACTAGCCGTTATAGCGGAGAGCCAATGATCTTTCGACACATAAGCACGGAGTCTGCGCAGCGTTTAATGCGGCATTTAATGCGTCTCAAAAGGTTGCAGGTGATGTGACAACTTGCCAGAATAAGCATGGCGGGTAGGTCGAACAGTATTTCTAGCCTGCAATCTACCTAAAATAGGAAAGATTTGATTTGATCTCCTCCAACGGATCTATTTTGAATCTTGCCTATAAATATGGAGAACCTTGCACCCATTCAAGGTTAACGGGAAATTTCCAAGAGAACTCTCAAGAATCCAAGAACACAAAGCATATCATAAACAACACTCTGCAATTAAATTTCCCTAGTGTTGTAGTAGGATTCACTCTGTATTTGCTTAGATCGATAGCTCTATTATTTAGCACTGATTTGTATTGCTAGAGCTATCTTAGTTGGAAACCAGAATACCAAACCTCTCAAAGTGTGAGATAGGTTGGTTAGAAGGACTGGGACTTGTAAAACGCCCAGGGGTCAGTTCCTAAGAGAGGAAGTTGGCTACTCGTGTCCCTTGGCACGTAAAACCCAAGTACCTATCCTCAGGGTTTTGAGGATAGCTTCCTGTTAAATCAGGTCGTGGACGTAGGAGTTGGTTATCTCCGAACCACGTTAAAAAGTCCCCTGTGTGCTGATTTACTGTTTTGTTCAGGATCATAAATGTCATCATATTAAACTGAACATACTGCATTGGTTTTAACTTCAGGACTGAATCAATCATCCTGAATCTGAATACTGTGCACTCAGCCTTAACCACCAATTTACTAAGCAACTCAGAGAAAGCGTTTTTAGAAACTAAAACGAGTAGAATCTAAGGGCTCACTTTCCGCACGTACTCTGACTCACTGAGATAGTAGTCCAACTGACTCGCTTCTGAGCAGTCAGTAGGTTTGTTATCTCTACTGAGCCTCCGAGCACTTTACTCATACTCAGCTTATCTGACTCGGTACTGAACCGTCCCTGCTGCCCCTGCGGACGTTCAGCATACTGAGTACTTCAGAGAATTCTGACTGAGTACGTTAGAGCATTTTTCTGAGTCTTTCAGAAAAATCTGACATCAGTGTATTCCCCCCCATACACTGATTTAACTCGTTTCGGGACCAACACACGTTGTACTTCGCATTTTTGGAGGAGCCTACAATTGGCCATGGGCACTAAGTTAAATCTTAGCACGGCGTATCACCCACAAACGGACGGTCAATCCGACAGGACAATCCAAACACTTGAAGACATGTTGTGGGCGTGTGTCCAAGATTTTGAAGGTAATTGGGAGACGTACTTACCTTTAGTGGAGTTTACTTACAACAATAATTATCAAGCGACGATTGGCATTGCTCCATACAAGGATTTGTATGGACGACGATGTAGATCTCTCTTGTATTGGGATGAAGTTGGCGAACGACGCGTCTTAGGGCCCGAGTTAGTGGAGAAGACAGTCAAGGTTGTGGAGAAGATTCGAGAGAGGATACGGGCTGCCCAAGATCGTCAAAAGTCTTATGCCGACAAGCGTAGGAAACCCCTACATTTCGAGAAAGGTGAGGATGTATTCTTGAAGGTGTCACTGACCAAAGGAGTTGTTCGTTTTGGATGCAAGGGGAAGTTACAACCACATTTTATAGGACCTTTTGAAATCTTAGAGAAGGTTGGGAGTTTAGCTTATAGCCTAACTTTACCCCCAAGCCTTGCCGCCGTTCACAACGTATTTCACGTTTTGATGTTGAGAAAGTACGTACGCGATCCTAGTCACGTGTTAGACTATTCGCCTTTGGAAGTAGATAAGAACTTAGCTTACGAGGAAGTACCCGTTGAAGTGTTGGATAGGAAGACTAATCGTTTGAGGAATCGAGAAGTTAATCTCATCAAAGTACGTTGGAATCGCCATGGAGTTCAGGAAGCGAAATGGGAAAAAGAAGAGGATTTAAAGGCTAAATACCCCGAGCTTGTCTTGCAAGGTAAGTTACATTTTCGAGGATGAAATTTTTTAAAGGTGGTGAGGTTTTAACACCCCGCATAGGCAGCAGCTTTTAGTCCTTTAATTAGTGTTTTAGGCATGTATTTTGTGTGTGTTTAAGGTATAGTCCTTTAAGTTGTTATGCCATAGTATTTCTTAATTGTTTGCTTAGTATTAGTTGTCTCAATTGGTATTATTTGGACCCCTAGACTAAGGCTAAGTTTCTAATTATATTAGTGTAAGGAAGAGAAGTATTATTGTTGAGGTTATAGTATTAGTCCTCTAAGAATAGTATTTCCTTAAGTATTAATTCATTAAGGGTATGTTAGTAATTGAGGAATTAATTTTAGGGACTTGACTTTATGAGGATTTGACCAAGAATAAGATTAAATAATACTTGGGATAGTATTATTATTATTTTCGAAAAATATGGTCTTATTACATTAAGTAATTTTTGAAAATTATAGGGCAATAAGACTTTGATTTCTAGTATCTTTATTTATGGAAATAAGTCATATTCTTATGCAAGAGAATAGTATGTGCTTGAAGGTTAAGTATCACAAGAATAAAGAGTTAATAAGGATCCTGTAAATAAGGAAATAAGTTGCCAAGTATGGAAATAGAGATACACCAAGATTATGGGCCAATTTTCTTGCCTTTCCTCTAAGATTTCGGCCAGCCCATGTAGTGCAACCCTACACACTTTTTCCAACTCTATAAATATGTATTGATCAAACCCTAAGACCCTTAGACACCCAAAATCGGCAGCCACCATAAACACCATATTTTTGGCAGCTTCAAGTAGTTAGAGGACCAATTTTTCCAGCAGCTTGTAGGAATTAAGGAGGGCAGAACTTTCGTGAGTTCTTGAGCAAGGAATTAGCAAGCCAACGTACAACACTTCTTTCTTTTCAAGCAATCAAAGGTGGGGGTTTTAAATGGTGAAAAGTGGTAACTCTAGTTCGATTTTTAAATACTATGTTTGATGTGTTTATGT